>JAVTVY010019174.1:0-75230 GCA_036873755.1 Hanleya hanleyi
CCTCTGTTACGGGTAGTCCCCATTAAAAGACGTATGGAGGTCAAGTCACCCACAGTTTCACCCACATGCTCTACTTGCCCGTACGACAAACTGACATCAACACGATCACGGTGGATATAAGAGATGACACGGGACGACCGGTGGCATTCGAACGAGGAAAAGTGGTGCTGACACTTCATTTTCGACAAGCACGTGCTTCCCACTTTGCATAATGAAAGTACCTTACGAGTGCGATGCACGCAGCTATGCCGACTATTATGCCCAACAGGCCGGGGGTGGCTTTCCGGTCTTTAGCGGCGCACGCATGCAACGAGGACATGGTCTGGGGAACATACTCGGCAGCATTGTGAAAACGTTCCTGCCCTTGGTGACGCGTGGGGTGAAAGCAATCGGCAAACAAGCGGTACGCAGTGGACTGCAAGTGGCCGGTGATGTCTTTGGGGGTACGGCACCCAAAGAATCCTTGAAACGGCGGGCCAAAGAAGCGGGAGGCGTCTTGGTGGCCAAAGCACAACGCACCGTTGGGAATAAAAGAGCTGCCCCACGGAGACCACGCACCAGTCGACGACCGACCCAGCGACGACGCACATCGAAGAAGACAAAGGATATCTTTCCTTAAAACATGTCCTTAATCCACGCCGAGTCCTGCCCCTCCACCAACAGTGAATTTGATTTGTGGACCGTGCCGCCCACACAAACCAGTGTCGAACAAGGATTATGGGTGGAGCATCTCCCGCTCTCCAGCATCAACGAAACCGGACCCATCGAGTTCACCATCAGTAATGCCGATACGGCCTATGTGGATTTAGCCCATACCTATTTGTATGTGAAAGCCAAGGTGGTCAATGGAGCTGGCACCAGAATCGCTGACCAAGCAACGGTGGGCCCGACGAATCTCTGGCTGCACTCGATGTTTCAGCAGGTGGATATTTTTTTCAGCGACAAACTCATCAGTGATTCCACCAACACGTACCCCTATCGAGCCTACATCGAGACACTGTTGTCGTATGGCCGAGAGGCTAAAAAATCTCAGCTGACAACCGCTTTATTCTACAAGGACACGCCCGAGCACATGGACACGGCGGACAATGGGGATATAACAAACGGAAGGCTTTCACTGCGAACAGTGCCTCGGTGGATATGATGGGTCGACTGCATGCAGACATGTTCATGCAAGACCGGTACCTCTTGAACAAGATCCCCATCAAAATCCGACTGATACGGGCGCCTTGATGGCCACTAACGTAGAGGGGCATGCAGCGGACTATAAGATTGTCATCCAAGACGCAGTCCTGTATGTCCGAAAAGTGAAACCGAATCCAGCCGTTCAGTTGGGACACATGAAAGCCTTGGAAACAAAACCAGCCCAGTACCCCATCCGACGTGTGCAAACCAAAGTGTTCTCTCTGCCTGCTGGAAATATGGGCGCCAACAAAGAAAACCTGTTCCTGGGTGAACTACCCAAGCGATTGATCCTGGCCTGTGTGGAAAATACCAGTTTCAGCGGAGCCTACCCAGAGAATCCGTTTGACTTTCAACATTTCGGCATCAATTTTGTGCCCTGCATGTGGATGGACAACAGGTGCCAGCCACGGCCTTAACACCGAACTTTGGGCGCAGGAATTTCATTCGAGCCTATCAGAGCCTGTTTACAGCCACCGGTCAAATAAACCAGGACGAAGGGAATATGATCAGTCGGGAGGACTACGCGAACGGATACACGTTGTTCTGTTTCGATCTGACCCCAACCTTAGAGAACGACCATCAGCTGGCCCTGGCCAAGCAAGGCAACTTACGGTTGGAAATCCACTTTGCACGAGCCCTGGCAACCACCGTCAATGTGATCTGCTACGCCGAGTTTGACAACATCATTCAAGTGGACAAGGCGCGCAACGTCCTGTGTGACTTCTCCACCTAAAATGGATACAGACCAGATAACCACCGTGCTGAAGAATGACCCAGAGACACGTAGGGTCTTTCAAGGGGTGTTCGCCCGAGATGTGTTTCCATTAGACCGTATGTATCCTGCTGCTTACGTTCTCAACACGGACCCGATGGATCGACCCGGTAAACACTGGGTGGCCGTGTACTTGACAGAACAGCAGGGCGAATACTTTGACCCGTACGGTCTGCCACCCCTCCATCCCGATTTAACAGACTTCATGGATCAAGGCACAGAGACGTGGTGTTGGAACAGTCAAACGTTGCAAAACCTGACCAGTGGCGTGTGCGGACAATATTGCTTGTTTTACCTGTACCATCGATGCCGGGGAAGACCCTTATCTACCATCGTACAGATGTTTGACGAGTACCCCAGGCCGAGGACCGCGATGTACTCGTCTATGACTGGGCCGCCCATCATTTCAATGTACAAGCCCCGTTCTGGGCTTAAGTTAATGACAAGCCCCTTGTTCTGGGCTTAAGTTTACAAGCCCCTTGTTCTGGGCTTCAATGTGCAAGCCCCTTGTTCTGGGCTTCAGTTAATTACAAGCCCATTGTTCTGGGCTTCAGTTTTCACGTGGTTGTTCTCACGTTGCTGTTGTTCACTGAATAAAAAAAAAGAGATCTCACCAAAAAACCCTGTCTTGTGTGTTTTATTCCTAATGCATCCCCAATGTGGAGATTCAGTCAAACTGAAATCAGTGGTGTAGGATGGGGCCAAAATGTAACCCATCAAGTTTAGAATGCAAGAGCACTATAGTAAAAATAAAAAGCCAATGAAATCAGCCCACAGACCAAGTACGTTTTTTTGGTCTAAGTTTGGAGCGGGCATTTCATTGAGGTACGTGTATACGGTGAGTGAAAAGACTCGTCCAACACGTATAGATTATGTTGATGACTATAAGTTCTAGGTAACCCATCAAGTTTAGAATGCAAGAGCACTATAGTAAAAAATAGAGAGCCAATGAAATCAGCCTACAGACCAAGTACGTGTTTTTGGTCTAGGTTTGGAGCGGGTATTTCATTGAGGTACGTGTATACGGTGAGTGAAAAGACTCGTCCAACACGTATAGATTATGTTGATGACTATAAGTTCTAGGTAACCCATCAAGGTTAGAATGCAACAGCACTATAGTAAAAATAGAGAGCCAATGAAATCAGCCTAAAGACCAAGTACGTGTCTTTGGTCTAGGTTTGGAGCGGGCATTTCATTGAGGTACGTGTATACGGTGAGTGAAGAGACTCGCCCAACACTTATAGATTATGACTATAAGTTCTATGAGCATAATGCATGAAAGTGGCTTTGAACACCGTATTAGCCAATCAGTGGCCTAGAATGGAGCCAAAGGTAACCCATCCATGTCCAGAAAAAACATTACCCGGGTATACAAGAACCCAGATGTAGGCGCGGACGTCAGCGAAAGCACACCGTGAATACCCCAATTCGATTGGCTGATTGTTCGACCGCTGATTGGTTCTTTTTCTCGACCGCTGATTGGCTCTTTTCTCGACCGCTGATTGGTCCAAATGGAACTGCCCATCTTTCCCAGGTTCATCTAGAATCCCCTTTTTTGTGCTCAAGCTCTGACTATAGCGATGCCGCAACATTGTCTCATTGGACATTGGACCGTCTGACCTGGAGGTGACCCTTTGACCTTTTGACCCGCGTCCGCGTGCGCACTGCCGGGGATGACGCGCGCTGCGGGGCGCTGGGGCGGAGCGGGAAAACACCCCGGCGGTTGAACATTGGAACTCTTGTGGGTTTGGAGGATGAACATACGGACGTGTAAGGGAAAAAATTGGAACTCTTCTATGTTTGGAGGTAGTGTTTAGTGAAAACCCGGAAGTGACGTCACAACCCACGTGACCTGCGTATATACTCCTGTAAAAATAGAGCCGATTTTATTTCTTTGGAAGGGGCAAGGTCAATAGGACTTGCGCTTTTTATACTACTAAACTGTGAAGTAGATTACATCTTACATAGGCTTTAAGGCCGTGATATGCATATGAAGTATTCTGGGGCATGGTCAGTACTTCCTAATTTTCCCTTCGTCTACTACTCGCCGATTTTTTTGATTTTTTTTTATTATTTATTTATTTATTTATTTATTTATTTCCTCGAGAGCTTTAAAATAAAACCTCACTCTACCCAATCGGGCCACTAGTGCTCCACCTAGACTCCAACATGTCCACCCCGTATGGATTTATACATACTAATATCCCAGTATATAAGTGTATATGGGTCTATATGGATCTATATACAAGCCTACCCGGTACTTTCATAGTTTTTTCCATCGTATTCTACATGATCAACCTCATAGCTCATAGTAAAAGCCATAAAAAAAACGACCACCCCTATACCCATACAGGCCAAATATAGCGGACATCATCTTCGCCTGGGAATTGGTGTAGTCCGAGTTGTCTCCCTTGCACCAAAGCGTATAGATGGCGCTGTGGTTTGAACGGCGTTATTATCCGGGCAAATTGACCTTGAGCAGCCATTTTGTTAGCGTTTGTTACATATAACAGACCTGTACGGAATATTTCCACTTTAAATCGTTCATACCCAACAAAATTATATCAAACTAATTCATGCATTCATATCTAAGTCATTCATATACCGCAGGAGACCACATGAAGGTGCCCCGATGCCGGTTGGAGTGTGCTGTGTTGTGTTCGAGCGGACGCATAAATTTGTGTGATATCAGACAGGAAACGTGAAAATTGATATTCTTTCACAGATTTCGAAGTGTATACAGTTCTGGTGAGCTGAACGCAGCCTTTATGAGCAGCGATTGAACGATGATGTAGGCCACCGAACAGGTTTTGTGGAATCAACATTCTGTAACACTCCCCCCCCTCCCCCCTTGACTGGAGGGATTTTATCGGACATCTGCAGTACGGAACGCTATTTGTTGCATACATTCGCTTATCGTGGCAGTCCGTATAATTTGTCAATTTTTGTGTTTGGTTTCGTGAGAGAGGACGACATTCGTTTTCATCAGTGCAAAACTCCCGCCCCCCGACCCGCACCACAACAGTGAAAGCTGGTGGATGAAATTCTACTCCACGGAACGGTAACGAATGAATGGAATATCTTACCAAACTCTCAGGTAGGATGTGGGTTTCAGGAGTTCACCGGGTGTGACAATTTCTTTATAATGATTTGTGATAAAAGCTGGTAAAACCTAATGTCAAAATCTCGTTGAAGGTCACGGAGATGTCGATTTATTGCTGATCAGCTGATTTCCAGGACAGACAGACATTATCTCGGCTCTTTTCTCTTCGAAATTCTTGTAATTTTCTCAATACAAATAAATATTTAAATTGACTCTTGAGTTTTCTGTTGGCATTATTTCAGCAATATTATGCACTAAAATCTGAATGGAAAACCCAGTACACTGGAAATAAATGGATTTTTCTGGCTAAAAATACGTCAAGACTACAGCTTACACCCTTATAATATTTTCCTGAAAATTCCAGCGGGTTTATCGAAATAAAACTAGGAAATTTTTTATCTTTGGGCAATGGTAACACAACACTATACAGTGTGCATGGAAAAAATTTTTTTTAGCAGATACCATAATCTTGCACTCACTCACACCGGCGGCCATCTTGTACCCATCACCCACCATCCACCCACACGCCGCCATCTTGTACCCATCACCCACCATCCACCCACACGCCGCCATCTTGTACTCATCACCCACCATCCACCCACACGCCGCCATCTTGTACCCATCACCCACCATCCACCCATGGGCGAGGGAGGGGAGGGGGAGGGGGGGAGGTTGGTGGAAGAGCCAAAAAAAAATTTATTTTTTTTTTAAAAAAAAGGAAAAAAAGATTCATGGAGCCCAAAAAAATCTTTTTCATTTTCTATGTTTTTTTTACAATTAAAAAAGGGTTTGAAAAAGGGGTAACGGGGGGGGGAGGGGGGAGGATTGGTGGAAGAGCAAAAAAAATTTTTTTTTTTGGGGAGTGGGGTCGAGTGAGGTATCAAATTGAAGCTTAGGTGAAGGGGCATCTAATGGGCTGGGTGTGGGGTTGACATATCGGCCTTCTGCGCATGCGCGGCGGCCGAAGGGTATGAAAATAGACGTTTTGGCATCTAGGGGAGCCCCTAGTGGACCGATGGGGTCGAGTGAGGTATCAAAGTGAAGCATTCATGAAGGAGCATCTAATGGACTGGGTGTGGGGTTGACATATCGGCCTTGTGCGCAATTTAAAAAAAGAAAAAAAGAATGAACACTAACAAGCAATAGAATGAACACTAACAAGCATTTTTTTTTTATTTTCTACTATTTTTATTAACACAAATAGAATGAACGTATTCACAAGGGTATTGAATTTTTATATACAATTATATCTGAGTATTGAATTTTTTTTAATACAATTAACAGTAAAAAAACTCTGACACTGTTGTCACAGATTTTCTCGTGACGATGTAAGTTGTAAGACTTTTTAAACACCCGATGGCATTGGGCACAACTGAAAGACCGAGCGTACTGGCTCATATTGGAGATAAGCGAAAAATGACTCACGCCATTGTCGTCGAACACATTGACTTTCATCGTAGCAGCATACCGTTCTGTTGAACGACGAACCAATTCAGCCACAAATGTACCCTCCTCCTCGCATCGTAATCGGTATACAAAGATATTGATGTCGAACAGTGTTTCCACGTCATCCAAATTCTTGAACGGCACTCCACGGAAGTGCCGCTTATCCAAGTCTTGCTGCTGTAAATACTGTTCCCAATAGTTATCGGCCACTGTGTCACAAGCCCTGGGGTTACACTCGTCCACATGCACGGCCAAACACCGAAACAGACATTTCCGGTCTTTGTAGGGCCCCTTTGCCCCTCCTGTTAATGCATACAGGCCGGGTCGATGAAGCAACCACGGAGGGAGTAGTACAGGAGCACCGATAGGATGATCTCTCATTTTCGTGACGAAAAATGTGACGTTGGTCACCATTTCCACAAGCCATTGGGTATTGGGGCGTTGCAACCGGGCCCATTCCAATGGATCCAACGTAGTCAATTGGTCGATGAGTGGCTCCAGAGAATCGCATCCGTCACCGTGAACGGCTGATCAAACACATAGGTATTATTGCTGGGATAATAATACCGCAGCTGGTCCGTCTCCTTGTGCCGTAAAATGTACCCGAATGTCATATTCAACTTGAACGCTGTCACCTGATCTTTGAAAATGTTCTCGGCATAGGTAGACAGATACGTGAGGTCCTGCAGTCGGTAGTTATACAAGTCCAATAGACGACGGTCACAGTGAAAACAATGGCGTATGGTAGCCCAGTGACGTTGATAAATGTCCCTGACACGCTCATCTTCAGGCAAGACTTCAACCGGAGGTACTGCTGGGTCCCAGGGAAAATCTTCTCCACGTCTCATGCTTTTCGTCTCATACAAGCGGATAGGCAAGCAGGCAGGCAGGCAGGCAGACAGGTCAGGTAAGTCAAATTGAATACACCCCTACCCTAAAAATCGACTCCTTTTATACGTTTTTCTACAATCCGCCATCTTGTACCCATCACCCACCATCCACCCACACGCCGCCATCTTGTACCCATCACCCACCATCCACCCACACGCCGCCATCTTGTACCCATCACCCACCATCCACCCACACGCCGCCATCTTGTACCCATCACCCACCATCCACCCACACGCCGCCATCTTGTACCCATCACCCACCATCCACCCACACGCCGCCATCTTGTACCCATCACCCACCATCCACCCACACGCCGCCATCTTGTACCCATCACTCACCATCCACCCACACGCCGCCATCTTGTACCCATCACCCACCATCCACCCACACCCCACGTGACATCAATACTCGCTTCTGATTGGCTGACGCGTGACGTCACAAAGGTCATATGCAAATTTCTGAGGTCAATGGGTGTCGTTTTACGCTTTGTATACTACTCATGAGTATACCCACAAATCCCCTTGAAATCGATTGTTGGGGAGATAGAATAATGAAATAGGTTGCATGGCAATTACCTTGCCTATAAGCGGCTAAATTATAATAAAAATAGAGCTTTGCATTATAAATCATTAATAAAAAAAAAACTTTCTCAAACTAGAGTGCAACAATGCTTTTAGAAAATCCACTATGTTGCGTTGAGAATGTTAATCCCGTGTCTGATGACGTAACCGGTGGTTGTGGGTAACAGATCGCTTTAGCTTGTTTGTTTGTTTCAGATATTGGGAAATAACTTTTTGTTTGTATACCTTATAGATGTAGATGGGGTGAGATTTTTAAGTTCTGTCGGCAAACAAAGGGTTAAAAGATTCACCGATTTTTAATTATTTTTTACGTACCGGTACGCTTGTACCTATAGAATCGTGTGGCTGTGTCGGAATTCTCCGTTTGGGGGCAAAAAATAGGTGGTCCAACATACCTCTTGGTAAATCAACAAAGAATTAGGAATAATCCTATAAAAAAATAATCTTTGTTACTGTTTTTAAAAATCAGTTTCAGATGTATGTTACTGTTTTCAGTAGCAACTCGGCTTAATTATTGCATTCTCATGGCATCAGATTGTATATCCCCTATTGTCATAAAAACCCTCTGATTGCACACCGGGGCTAATTGCGGCGCGCAGGTTGTTTACCGACGGTTTGGAGGTTATAGAAACTCTGACATTGGGAGAATGAATTATTGAAAACATCCATTATTGAAAATTATGTTTTGTTATTGTATTTAGTGGGCCCTATCGGAGCTTGTACAAATAGAATAACGTTACTGAATTTCGTACTTTACTGGACAGAAGGTTATCAATCAATCAGTCAATCAATTAATCAATCAATCAATCAAACTACTGTATATTCTATATTAATATTCTATCGGTACGTATATCTGGGTTAATGGTATTGTATTTATCGTATCGGTATTTATATTCCTCCATAGCAAATCTAGGATGATCGAGATATCATATCATAACAGTACCATATAAGGCCTGAGCGATTTGCTTGGAAGATAAAATATTGATGCTGTAAAAATGATAAGTTTTCTGGAGTAGGCAGGTGGACCCTAAGTTACAACACAGACCCTGGGCCTTTTAGTCTGAGCTTTCTCTAACGCTTATAACTACGTATCTTATATCGGTATGTTTACCCACAGGGGCTCGTTACTCACGTTAAGGGTTAACCTTGTGTGGCACGGATCTCCATATCCCTGCCACAAGTCGTTATTTTGTACCATGGTCTGAAAATAATAAGGGTAGACTATATTTTATTGCATTTATATCATAGCCTGGCTAAAGCAATACAGGTATAAAAAAGCAATACCACATATCGGTATTTAAGAAAGTAAAATTAAATTAAAAACCCTTCTCTCTACACTTGGAGAGAAACAGGCCTCTCCATTATGCATGCTGCATATAAGACATTAAGACATTGGTAATAGAGAGAGAGAGAGAATTAAGGTTTAATGTCGCGTTCAGCAATATTTCAGCTATATAGCGACGATCAAACAAAATTCCAAGTACTCAAGTCACTAACTTAGTAATTCCACGCATTTAAACATACACACATTAAAACTTATGTAACAGCCCGATTTCTCTCAAATAACCCAAGATGCAATCCTCCCTCACCCGACTAAAAAGATCTTCCAAAGTAGTCGCTCGATAAAAAGCATCTCTTACAATCTTAAAATCTATACATTCGATAAGAATATGTTTCACCGTGAGATGATCATGGCATGGAACACACCTTGGGACTCGCTCTTTTGTTAGTAAATGTTCGTGAGTTAATCGTGTATATGGCCGATTCTACATCGCCTGATCATGGTTTGATCGAAACGTTTCTGGCTGTTCAGATGTGAGTATAGCTTACAGTTTTTTTTAACTCATGAAGTTTGTTATTATTCACAGCATCCCATAAAGATTGAAACGGCCGTCTCACATAAGTACAGATAGAGGCCCTGAAATCGCTATATGGGATTCCAACAGGATCAATCTCATCATCTAGGGCTGCCTTAGTCATCCTATCAGCCTCAGTATTACCTTTGATGCCAACGTGACTAGGCAACCAACAAAACACGACATCAATCTGTTGATCAAATGGCATGAGTCGAAGTTCCACTTTTAATCGCTTGGAGGCATGATAGTCAATCTGAGAATATGACATATTTTTTCCTTTTAGTGGAACCAATACCTTCTAAAGCCAACAATATAGCTTTTGCTTCTGCAGTGAATGTCGAACTTTTACCTGGTAATCGACAGGTTTTAGTTTTGGAACTAAAGATAGTAGCACATGCTACTCTCTCACCATCTTTAGAATCGTCTGTATAAATGGCCTGATACGATCTGTATTTCTCTCTCAGTAGACCAAATTCTTGTGTATACAAGAGCTGGCTCGTGTCTGCTTTCTTGTATTTCGTTAGAGAAATATCTACTTCTGGTTGAGCTAACTGCCATGGTGGAATTGGTAAGAGCTTGTTAGGTAATATTTGACTAAGTTTAATATCAGCTGCTACAATTTGTGCTTTCATACGAATTCCAAGTGGTGGAATAATGGAGAGTTTCTTCAAATAAAGATTCACGAACTGAGGTTTGAAAACAGTTATATGCAGGATTCGATTGATTTGATCGCAATTCTGTGATATATTGCAGTGTTAGTTTAATTCTTCGAAGTTCTAAAGGAAATTCATCTGCTTCGACATATAAGCTTTCTTTAGGGGGTGTTCTGAACGCTCCAAGGCAAAGTCTTAGTCCTTGATGGAGAATAGGATCTAGTTTTGCCAAGTTTGACTTGCTTGCACCGTTGTAAACAATAGAGCCATAATCAAGTTTGGAACGAACAAGTGATCGATATAAATGGAGAAGTGTTTGCTAATCTCCTCCCCACTTATAGTTAGCAACTACCTTCAACAAATCAAGAGCTTTCGTGCACTTAGCTTTCAAGCAATTTATATGCGATTTGAATGTTAGTCGGTGGTCAAACAACATTCCTAAGAATTTTACCTCTTTTACCACGTTGATCCCAGTTCCATCTAATCTTAGTACTGGATCTTTGTGCTGGAAATATTTTCTGCAAAAGTGTATACAATTTGTTTTAACTCTGGAGAATTTGAAGCCATTTTCCAGACACCCTTTCTGTATTCTATTCAGACAAAGTTGTAATGTTCTCAGTGAAATTGTGTATACTTTTTCCACTGCGCGAAATGTTGAAATCGTCTACAAAGAGTGAACCATCTATTGATTTATTCAAAACTTCCGCTAAGCTGTTGATCTTAATACTAAACAGAGTAGTAGACAAAATACTGCCCTGTGGGATACCCTGATCTTGGTCGAAATGATCAGACATGGTTGTACCCAACCGAACTTGGAATTGTCTATCATTCAAAAAGTTGGACATGAAAATGGGTAAACGGCCCTTTAATCCCATAGTATGAAGGTCTTTTAGAATTCCGTATTTCCATGTAGTATCACAGGCTTTTTCTAAATCAAAAAAGATGGAAACTACATGTTCATTCTTGGCGAAAGCATTCTTAACATAGGAATCTAATCTGACTACATGGTCAATGGTACTTCTATTTTACGGAAACCAGCTTGAATATCAGTAAGTTTCTTCTCAGTTTCTAGGTACCAAACAAGGCGATCATTTATCATGCGTTCCACCGTTTTACAAACACAGCTAGTCAGAGAAATCGGGCGATAATTACCAAGGTCTGTATGGTTACGGCCAAGTTTTGGTACTGGTATGGCAATGGCATTTATGCCATGACGGTGGAAATTCTTCTCTTGTCCAAAGTCTGTTGAATATGCGTAATACGTAGTATATAAAGCGCAAATTTCCGAGTATTTATGCAAATGAGATGACGTCATAGATCACGTCACAGAGGTTAAAGGTCAAATCCGGGTCAAAGGTCAAAAGTAGTTCCGTTACTTCCGGTCACGTGACCGGAAATGACCTTTGGGGCATGTATTCTTCCGTGGTGATGCGGTCTGGCGGTGAGGCGGCCAGAAAGTAGTCCGGCGGTGCTGCGTTCGGCCTCCGCGGACATAAAAAGTAGTCCCAGGGCCATACGCGGCTGGTCGCCTATGACGTCACTATGACGTCACATCCGGGTCAAAAGGTCACACCCAGGTCAAAAGGTTCCAGTTTTTGCCACCAGGGGCACCGAGGGACCTGGGCCATAAATACGAGGGTCAGTCACAGTGTGCGTCACTCACCGTTCGTTATTGGGTCAACCATGTCACCGAGGGACCTACCCATGAATACGAGGGTCAGTCAAAGTGTACGTCATTCACTCTTCGGCATTTCGTCAACCATGTCACCAGTCCTACGAGCCATCCTGCCTCTTACTCCTGAGGTGGGGTTACACGTCTATGAAGATAAAGTCACCCTCGTGGAAGTCCACATCGAATACGGTGACCCTACACCGTGACGGCTGGACCAAATTTAAACGGGTGTTGAGCGGTGAGCTCGACGGAAACCTCACCCACATAGACAATGCCATCTACGTACACCGCGGACCTTCCTTCGCACGCCTGGGGCGTTACCAAGACCCTACGCGAGGCTTCACCCTAGACCCCGATCTGTGGACAGCCTTCCAGAAAGTGGTGCCTATCGTGGACCAGCTGTTTACACCGGACGAGCGGTCAGCTGTTCAGTTGGGGTGGTCTCGTGCTTTGAGGACGCGCTGGCTGAACCCAATGAACAAATTTCTAGCAATGAAGCGGAGCCAGACCACGATGCCATTGATTACCCGGCTAGACTCGATCAACCAACACAACGGTGGTAGAACCCGAACATGAGACCTCGTTATAAATAAACGATACTCTCCGGGTCCATCATCATTTTGTTATCGTGAAGCACTGGGAGAAGGTGTTGGATAACTTATACTACAGTCCGGACAGTCCGGCGACCAAACCCCAGGGGATACAACATGCCCAAGTCCGAGATTGGTTAAAACAACAAGACACCTATACCTTACATCGAGCTGCCCGCCGTCATTTTCTACGGAACCGGGTCATCGTGGGTGGTATTGATGCCCAATGGCAGGCGGATTTGGTCGATATGAGTGCGTTTGCCAAACACAACGATGGGAATCGGTATATCTTGACGTGCATCGATATCCTGTCTAAGTATGCGTGGGTGGTACCCATCCGGACGAAAATAGGGGCGAATCTCATAGCGGCTTTCAAGGACATCTTCAAGACTGGGCGCAAACCCTTGTATTTGCAAACCGACGAAGGCACAGAATTCCTCAACCGACCGTTCCAAGCCTTTCTCAAGAAACAGAAGGTCTTCTTCTTTCACACCTACGAGGCGAAGGCTTCCGTGATGGAAAGGTTCAACAGGACATTCAAAGGCCGCATGTACAAATATTTCACGTACAAGAATACACGGCGGTACATCGATGTTCTCCCGAAACTTGTGAGTATACAGAGAGCCCCCATTACCGTCACCCAACGCAATGAAGCCCAAGTCCGACGTGTCTTGTACCCTATGCAATCGCAACGAGCACCGAAGGAGGTGTTCAAGGTCGGGGACCCTGTACGGATCAGTAAAGTCAAAGGCAAGTTCGAGAAGAGTTATCTCCCCAACTGGAGCGATGAGCACTTCCTGATTAAACGGCGCTTACCCCGAAAACCGCGAGTCCATGAACTGGAAGATCTACAAGGAGAAACACTGCAAGGGACGTTTTACGAAGTAGAATTACAGCCTGTCGTAAAAACAAAGCAAGACTACTACACGGTGGAGCAGATTTTGAGAACCGAACGTCGACGTGGCAAACTGTTTCATTTCGTCAAATGGCAAGGCTGGCCCAGCTCGTTCAATTCCTGGATCGCGGCCAACCAGGTGAAACGACTATAAAACCAGACATCACTACCGTCATCCTTCATTCCACGCTCGACCATGAACACGGTGCTATGGACAAACAACGACCGCCTCTTAACATTACGTTTCCCAAAACGCGCAAAGCGCAAGTGGGCTTTGTGGTGACATTGGTAACCCTGCTGGGTGTGTTGTACGGCGGTGTGTTTTACGACGTCGTGTACCTCGTCTCTCTACTTAACCAACCTAGAACACCAACCGTGAGTGCCAGTCAAACCAGTCTACAGATAGTACCCGTGGTCGAAACCACCCCATTCACCACCACACCGAGTATACAGTCCACATCAACCTCCACACCGAGTATACAGTCCACACCAACACCAATTATTGCGGTGTCCAGTACAACCATCCACAGTGAGCGTTCGTCGACAACGGTACCAAAGCGCGACGCACCGATGACTCCGGTTCACTCGTACCAAATTTACAAGAGCGGTTTACCACGACAGCGGATACACGTTCAACCATGGACCCCAGGTGGCAACATCTCTTCACTTGCGTCATCGCAGGACCGACGGAATCCGGCAAAACGCACTTCGTCAGAAAGCTCCTCCAACACGCCGACAGCATGATCACCCCACCCATTGCCCGAGTCGTGTGGTGTTACGGAGAATGGCAAGCGGCGTATGCAGCAATGCTCCACATCACGTTCGTGGAAGGGTTACCCAACTTGGCCGATTTGGAACCGGACACCTTGGTGGTTCTGGATGATCTCATGGTGGAAGCGGATGCCCGGGTCACCCAACTCTTTTACGAAAGGCAGCCATCATCGACGGTTGAGCATCATCTATATTGTAATAAATACTGACCCCAGGCCGAGTTTGGAGTAGTATATATTATGAAAATTGTTTATTGCTGTATGGCCTATAATATTACAAGATCATAACCCATGCAGGGTTGGGTTTCGTAGACAGAGTATGATATGGCATTCCGGTACTAATCCAGGGCACAAAGAAAACAACACAGTGACTGTTCCAGTAGCAGCTACAGGATAGAAGGACACAATACATAACTCAGCTCAAACATATAAATTTATTCTTCAGGAATCAGCACAACTGCATGTCTTTACCATATTCTCGTACATGGGGTTAGCTCCAGTGATTTACTCTTTATATACTACTAATCCAGATTAGGTAGCTTTACATGTAAATCCACTTGACAGCATACAGACACAACTGGGTACATTAAAAGGCTTCATACATGGAGTGAGCCCCTCTTTGGTAGTGATCTGCACCTTATATACTACTAACCCAGACCCGGTAGCTTCAGCATGTAGCCTATACCCTACATGTATACCCTACACCATATCCAAATATAATGTATTGCATTGCACGCCCATATGGCACTACACAATAGGGGTACCTTTATTATACCCTATCAGGCCACCACTGCGCTGTATCTATTGATGTGCACCCACCGGTGACGAACAGTCGATTGCCATTGCTCGTTTCTCGCTCCAATTTATAGACTTTTGCCGGGGTTGTCACGTGACCCAACCACAGAGATTTGGCACTACTTCCAATCATAAAAATCCCCAAAATGCACATAAATATACATTTCCGTCTTGTGCTGAAGTTGGGCTTCTTAATATTTTGATCTACCGAATCGATCAACACCAACAGGTATAACTGTTTCATTTAAAATAACAAAAAGCACAACAACTTTTACCTGGCTCGAAGACTGACCTACATTTACAACATGGCGAACATGGCAAACTAACGGTCGTACTACAATAATAAAATACTAAATACTAATTACTGAACCAGCTTGTGCTCTATTTGTGCTCCGTAATAATCTTCACTCAAGATTCAAATAATATTAATGTTCTGGGTGAAAGACGATGATTTAAGGTGGAGCACAAGCTTCTATTCTAGTTGGTCGGCGAAACTCTCATGTTTCATAATGGCGATCAGGTCCGACTGGCCGAAGTGTTCGTTTTGGTCATTAAAATATCATGAACTATTAGCCAACGGCCTGAAATCATAATTTTCCTGGACACTAGAATAATCAAAGAACATTGTCTTCAAAGGGAAACACTTACTGTTCAGGAATAAATTTGTTACAGAATTAAATTCATGAGCTGGTAGATTTCTCAAGCAGACGAAATTAGGCGTAGGAACACGGTAGCAGATACTGTAGTCCGCGCAAAAAGTCCGCACATAATTGTCAGAATTACGGGTCATACA
Source organism: Hanleya hanleyi (assembly GCA_036873755.1). Classification (NCBI taxonomy): domain Eukaryota; kingdom Metazoa; phylum Mollusca; class Polyplacophora; order Lepidopleurida; family Hanleyidae; genus Hanleya; species Hanleya hanleyi. Next base: position 16,003 of record JAVTVY010019174.1, read on the forward strand.
TCACAAATAATGTCAATAAGACACAATGTAAAGTACTGTTATCCTGGAATGAAGAGGGTGAATAAAATAATTCACTTCTAAAACAACAACATTATTACATTGCCTGAAAAAACCTAATCACGCAAAAACATGCCAGGCTGCAAGTTGCGATGGCGGATACTATGAGAGACAAGAGCATACTTGCTGAAAACACTCCGATTACTATGATTAACGATAACTCCAACAGGTCTACAGTTCACGTATTACTGGATTCGATGATATAAAATCAAGGTAAGTCTGTAGTTTCCTTATAGTGTCACAATTATGTCGGTAATATTCCAAAAACGAGTAGGGTTGTACCAAAGATATTCCGTCATGTAGGGTCCAATTTTCAACACTGCAACACATTCACCAGGAAGGAAATATGACTCACAGTCATTACACTATCGTCCAGAATCTGTTCAGTAAAAACAAAGAACATCGGAACATCAGCTTAAATGCCCACTATCTGGTGATCTTCAAAAACCTGAAAGATACCACTCAACTGCTGCACCTGGCGAGACAGATGTACCCCAGACGCACTGCGTTTGCGTTGGAAGCCTTTAAAGATGCCACAACTCCTCAGTATGGGTATATGCTCTTCGACCTGAAGCAAACCACCCCCGACCACCTTCGACTACGGACCGGTATCTTTCCCGGAGAGACCCACCACGTGTATATGCAAAAATAATGTAAACACACCCACAGTGGCTCCCCCAGCTGGGGTGTGTATGTGCCGATGGAGATAATAAAATATATAGAACACACCCTCCTTGTTTATGTTGTCTTTGTCGACCCATAATAAAAGGGTAGGATTGGAGGTTTCGGCATTAGTTGTACATGATGTCTGCTCGAGTACGGAAGCACGCTCCGACGCTCCGTGTATTGAAGACGGCCCCACCCGAGTTGGTCCGAACCATTGTACGTGGCGCAGACCCTGCTCTCGTGAGCTGTCTGTGTGAGATTGGACTCAATATCTTAAAAGGCAACGTACCACTGACTCCGGCTCAGAAGGCGAAGTTGGCCAAGCATAAGACAGGTCTGCGAACCTTATTCCAGAAGCGAGTCTCTCAAACACAAAAGAAAAAGGTGTTACAGAAAGGCGGCTTTCTCGGGGCCATTCTAGCACCGTTGGCCGCTTCCGTATTGGGTGGACTTTCCGGCCGACAATGAACAACACGAAAAAAATGGTCCTCGTCGAACCTCGGCTCCTTCAAAACCTACAATCACCGTATCCCGTACCCTCTACTGTGAAGACGATAAACACACTCGATGAGGAGATGCGTCAGATGTTATAACGACCGGGGTTAAGCGACAGTGAGAAAGTACAACAGTACAATGAAACGCTTCAGCGGTACATGACGTTCATGGACCAATACAAAACCCTCTCTACCCCAGCAGCACCACCACCACCACGCGACACACCACCGATCTCAGCGCCGCTCCAACAGCCGCCATTACCAGGGGTACCACCTACAGCCTCACAGTGGGTCGAAGACGAAGTCCTGAAGAGTGTACCTGCATCGTTCAAGAAACAAGCTGGCCTGGTATTACAACGGATGAAACAGAATCCTAACATGACATGGAATGATAAAGGTGAACTACTGGTACAGAATCAGGTGGTCCCCGGTACCCACATGACAGATTTAGTGAATGACCTGATGCGTCAACGCAGGTCGCACACGGATCTTCGAGGATGGGAGGTCTTCGCTCAAGGCTTGAAAGACATGCATGTTCCACAGGAATTGGTGGGGAACCCCCAGCGCTGGGCCTGGATGCAGCGTGACTCGCCGGTGCACGCACGACGACACACTCCACAACCTTCTTGGGAAGCCGAGTGGGAACCGGAGTCACCCCCCAAAACACCACCACGGCGGGCACCTACTTTTTCACCCCTTTCACCACGCCGCCCCCTGCAACCACCAAGATCTAAGTCACCGCGACCATCTACGATTAGCGTCCAAGGGCTGGGAGAAGTAGTAAAACCAACAGCAGCAGCCGGAAAGCTCAGTCGTCATGTTTTATCTCACCCTACCCAGTAACAGCTCGGCTGATGTGTTTCCTGACAACACCTTGACCAAGTACGTGACCCAGTTACCGCAACCGTTGCATTTACCTGGACGCTGGGAATGTGGACTCGTGGATATCCAATACCCTTACTCGTGGTATAACGTGCGAGGTGGTGAAGTGTGGTACGAGGTGACCTACGAAGGACAGGAATCCCCACTCACCCTACCCGAAGGCCAATACGATACTCCCAAGGAGTTCATGGGTGGGCTGAGAAGTCTGATGCATTATAAGTCTCTACGGGACGTCACGAATACTTCACAACCCATAAAAACTTTCCCCTTCAAAAATCATGTGGACTTCGATTACAACGCACACAACGGCAAGGCCAGTCTCACTCTCAGCCCCAACGTGAGTGTCGAAATCAGTCCTACCCTACAGCAAATGCTGAGTCTCGATCTACAGGGGTACGCTGGCCCCACCGGCGAGACAGGCCACATCCCGATGGACATGCGTTGTGGTATGTATGGCCTGTACATCTACTCAGACGTGGTCGATGCATACATTGTCGGAGACAGCAACGTACCTCTACTACGCGTCTGCCCGGTGAAAGGCAAGTATGGAGCTCAAGTCACCCACAGTTTCAGGCACATCGTTTATCTACCGGTCAGTCAGACCGATATTAGCTCCATCGTCATCGATATAAGATATAAGACACCGGTCAACCGATTACATTCGAGCGTGGGAAAGTGGTGCTGACACTTCATTTCCGTCAAGTCCGAGCGGTTCACTTTGCATAATGAAGGTGCATTACGAGTGTGATGCACGCAGCTATATGGACTATTATGCCCAACAGGCCGGGGGTAGCTTTCCGGTCTTTGCAGGTACACGCATGCAACGAGGACATGGGCTGGGGAACATACTCAGGAGCATCGTCAAAACGTTCCTCCCCTTGGTGACGCGTGGGGTCAAATCGATCGGCAAACAAGCGGTACGCAGTGGACTGCAAGTCGCGGGTGATGTCTTGGGCGGTGCGGCACCCAAAGAAGCACTGAAACGCCGAGCCAAAGAAGCAGGAGGCGTCTTGGTCACCAAAGCACAACGCACCGTAGGGAATAAAAGACCTGCACCACCGAGACCACGCACCAGTCGACGACCGACCCAGCGACGACGCGCTTCGAAGACCCCGGATAACTTTTCTTAAACATGGCTTTCATCCACGCCGAGTCGTGTCCTTCTACCAACAGTGAATTTGATTTATGGACCGTCCCATTCACACAGACCAGTGCCGAAGAAGGTCAATGGGTGGAACATCTCCCCCTTTCCAGCATTACAGCCACAGGCCCCATTGAATTCACCATCACCAACGCTGATACGACCTACCTGGATTGAGCACATACGTACCTGTACGTGAAAGCTAAAATCACCAATAAAGATGGGTCTGTCCTCAAAGCAGATGCACCCGTAGGTCCAGTGAATCTCTGGCTTCATTCGTTATTCCAGCAAGTGGATATATCGCTCAGTGATAAACTGGTGAGCGCATCGACGAACACGTACCCGTACCGAGCCTACATCGAAACACTGTTATCCTGCGGGCGTGACGCTAAAAAGTCATATTTGACAGCCCCGTTGTTCTACCGAGATACCCCAGGCAAGATGGAAGCGAGTCCCGATAATGACGGCTATACGGAGAGAATGGATGTCACAGCAGAGAGTCACTCGGTCGATATGATGATTGTACGTCTGCATGCGGACTTATTCATGTAGGACCGATACCTCTTAAATGGAGTACCTGTCAAAATACGACTAGTGCGCGCAACGCCTGCGTTTCCTCGATGGCCCAGAATGATGACCTCGAGTATAACATTGTCATCCAAGAAGCCAGTCTGTTTGTACGCAAAGTGAAACCGAGCCCAGGTGTACGGTTGGGTCACATCAGAGCCTTGGAGAAAAAACCAGCCCGGTACCCGATTCGACGAGTACCGACCAAGGTCTTTTCCGTTCCCAAAGGGAATATGATTGTCAATCAAGAAAACCTGTTCCTGGGGGATTTGTCCAAGCATTTAACCCTAGCCTGTGTGGAGAACGTCAGTTATAATGGGACTCTCTCGAGGAATCCGTTCAACCTAAAAGCGTTCAACATCAATTTCGTGGCCCTGCATGTGGATGGCCAACAAGTACCGGCACGGCCCTTACAACCTGACTTCGGAACGGCCAATTACATCCGGAGCTATCTGAACCTCTTCACAGCAACTGGCCAAATCAACCAAGACGAGGGAAATATGATCAGTCGAGACGACTTCGGCAAAGTGTACACATTGTTCTGTTTCGATCTGACCCCCACCTTAGACAATGATCATCAACTGAGTCTCGTCAAGAAAGGCAACTTACGCTTGGAACTGCATTTCAGGACACCTTTACCGAAAACCATCAATGTGATTTGCTACACTGAGTTTGACAACATTATTCAAATCGATGAAAGCCGTAACGTCCTGTGTGATTACGCCACCTAACATGGATACAGACCAGATAACCAACGTGCTGGAGACTGACCCAGGGACACGTATGGTCTTTCAAGGAGTGTTCGCCCGAGATGTGTTCCCATTAGACCGTGTGTATCCTGCTGCTTACGTCATAAATACAGACCCGATGGATCGACCCGGTCAACACTGGGTGGCCGTGTACTTGACGGGCGAATACTTTGATCCGTACGGCCTGCCACCCCTCCATCCCGATTTAACAAACTTCATGGATCAAGGCACAGAGACGTGGTGTTGGAATACTGAAACGTTACAAAGCCTGACCAGTAGCGTGTGCGGACAATATTGCTTGTTTTACTTCTACCATCGATGTCGGGGAAGACCCTTATCTACCATCGTCCACATGTTTGACGAATACCCCAAGGCCGAGGACCGAGATGTACTCGTATATGACTGGGCTGCCGTTCATTTCAATGTACAAGTCCCGTTCTGGGCTTAAATTTATTCACGTAAAGCCCCCTGTTCTGGGCTTCAGTTTTTCACGTGGTTGTTCTCACGTTATTGTTGTTCACTGAATAAAAAAATGAGATCTCAAAACTCTGCCGTGTGTGTTTTCTGTGTAAGCATGAATGCCCAATGTGGGACATGTGGGATTAGTCCAGTAGAGTGCTCCTTCATGAGAGCTTCAAAATATGACCTCATACGACCCCATCGCACCACTAGTGGCCCACCTAGACCCTAAAACGTCTATTTCCATAACCTTTGTCTACTGCGCATGCGCAGAATGACGTCAGTTTCACGTTTCACCCCTTACTTCGGATGTTCCCTCACGACTGCTTTACAATAAGACCTCACTCGATCCAATCGGCCCACTAGGGACCCCTCTAGGCCCCAAAACGTTTATTTGCATAGTCTTTGTCTACTGCGCATGCGCAGAATGTTGAAAACGGAATACACACCCATCCCGTCTGATTCTCCCTCACGACTGCTTTACATCGATACTTCACTCGACTGAATGGGACCAATAGGGGCCCGCCTCGATCCCAAAACGTCTATTTCCATACTACGCCCTTGTTTGCGCATGCGCGGAATACTGAAAACAAACTCACTAGCCCAGTCGGATGCTCCTCCACGAGAGCTTCAAAATATGACCGCATACGACATCATCGGACCAATAGGGGCTCACCTAGACCACAAAATGTCCACCCAGTATGGACCTATGCACTGAACCAGTATGGCCCTATATACAGACCTACCCGGTACTTTTCGAAAAAATTCACCACTTCTAGACCCTTGTGCCATCGTGATTTACGTGGTGAGACGAAGAACCCCACAACCCATAGTAAAATCCACAACAAATGGCCACCCCCCTATACAGGCAAAATAGATGCAAATGTGCGAATCAGGGGACATCACCGGGCAATTTCGCCTACAGAGGGTTGGCCTAGTCCGAGTTGTCACCCTTGCGTCCAGAGTGTATAGATGGCGCTATGATCTGAATTCTGCTAGTATCCGGGGGGAATTGTCCATGGACGCCATTTTGAGCTAGAAATATGACACAAACAGACCTGCACGGATGATTTTCAACCTTTTGCGAGTGATTGTACCATGCAAAATTATATAAAACTAACGGGCGGGTGTATGTATCTAATTCAATCATACCACGGAAGACCACATGTTGAGATTTGCTGGTCTCCGATGACGTCATGCTCTGTCGCTCAGCATACGTAGGACGAACGTTGTGCGGCCGCCAATTTTCTTTGTTTGTTTGTGCAAACTGGACATTAACGATCGACACTGGGCTCGCACGAATGCTAGAGTCGTCATAATAACATGGTACAACACCTATAGATTATGTTTATTACTATTAGTCCCCATGGGTTCAGATATTTTTTTTGTGTAAAATGCCTACTCTACGGCGTACCAAACAAGAATATGTACACTGCATGTTGACCAGAAAATAAAATCTTTCCCTCCCCGCCCCATTTTCATTGAACACATACTTTTATGGGATCAAACTTTTTTTTTTTAATTAACAAAACTATACATTTTTTTTTTAAATGAGACCGCGCACAGAATGTAAACAATAGCCCAGTAGGTACGTTTGGTGTACGTCGCCAAAGGTCATCGCGTACGTTGGCATCGCGTACACCGATTTTGCACGTCTGTGATTGGCGACTGAAAAATACGTTGGTCGATCGTCGGGGGATTTCCAGAGCGTGGGCGGGTATTTTTCTATAAAAAGGGACAGTTTTCGAGATCTGTATCCATTTTCTCAAAGTCTAAGCGAAGCCCTCTTACGCAATAATACGAATATAATCTATACGCTGTACAAATACAAACAGTGGAAGAGTACTGTCCATTTCGAGCATGCAACGATCACCGTTCGCCAGTTCGCCCACAGCTGAGGGAAATTTTACCACAGATCCTGACGAAGCGCCTATAGAAGTACTACCGAGACAACAAGCTGTGCGTACGATCTACCGACGGCATTGGCCTACTATCCGGCACTGTTTTCACCGACATCGGCCGATACTGGACTTATACAATTTTCGGTTAGAGGAAAACACCCGTCTCCCCCACTACGCCTATACTATTTTCGAGGACCAAGCCACAGCGTTCAAATTAAATCTCACCTTTGGATATTTATTACGGCATAAGGCGACAAACCAGCTCCGGTACTTTTACCCCAGTAACAATACCCTGATGTTCGAGCAGCCTTTCACCATTACCGATCGCCCGCCCCTGGACACGGTACTGGACCAACTAGAAAGCTTGGATAGTTTGGAATGGGCCCGACAACAACGCCCCAACACCAAATGGCAAGTGGAGATGACGACCAATGTTACGTTTTACGTAACTAAAATGATCGACCACCCTATCGGCGCCCCCATTTATCTCCCGGACTGGCTGAAACACAGAGAAGGCATGCACGCCTTAGTGAGTGGAAGCAATGGGCCGTACACCGATCGGAAATGTTTATTTCGCTGCCTGGCTATCCATCTCAACAACCGTCCACCCAAGGCGTGTGATAAATTGACCAACTGCTATTGGGAAGACTACTTACGGTTAAAGAACATGGAAAAACAGCACTTCCGCGGGGTTCCGTTATCACAACTGGAGGTGGTGGAAAATTTATTCCACGTTAATATTGTCGTGTTTAGTCTAGCCCAACACGTGGATGATGACAACACCGACGACGCACAACCCACAGCCCGACTCGTACATCGTTCCGCGGGGAAATACGACACAACCATGAAATTGAATTTGTACCAAACGGACACTGGCGGGCATTTCTCGTACATCACGGACATAGACAGGTATGCCCAGTCATACAGTTGTAGTAAATGCCATCGCGTGTTTGACCGGTCTAATGACTTACACCGTCACGAGAAAAATCTGTGACCAGACCAGCAAACGAAAATTCCCCGGCGGCGTATTCCACAACAAGCCCAAAATATTTGAAGAGCTGGCGGATGAAGGTATTGACGTCCCCATGTACCACCGTTATTTCCCGTACCGAGCCTGCTATGATTTTGAAGCCCTATTAGAACCCATGGAAAAGGTATCGGCCAAAACTCAATGGACCCAGCGTCACATTCCATTGAGTGTGAGTATTCACACCAACGTACCCGGGTATGAGACCGCTCCGGTGTATTTCGTCTCTAACTGTGACCCCCACGAACTGATTACACGAATGATGGACTACCTGGAAACCCTCAGTCCAGCCAGTGCGGCACATCTCGCTTCGACTACCTACCGTAATGTATTAGCGGCACTTGATGCGCGTATTCCAACATCGGTCGAAGACGATACTGACGACGAAGACGAAAGCGAGGACGAGGAACGCAAATCACCGAATCACCAACCACGTCGCTCTATCCACGACTTCACTCCGATTCTTAGACGTACGGAATTACCTGGCACCGAATTACAGCTATGACCAGTGGGTGAAAGCCTACGACTGCGCGGGGAGGAAAAGTTGCTTTCCATATAACTACATGACGAATCTCGAGCGTCTGGACGAACCACAACTTCCACCCAGGAGGCCTTCTACAACGAACTCAAAGGAGAAGCATTATCTGACGCCCTCTATATCGAACTGCAACAGGTGTGGGTCCGTGAAGGTATGCAAACTCTCCGGGATTTTCTCGTCTATTACAACAATTTGGATGTCGTTCCTTTTCTGGAAGCTACCGACAAAATGGCTGCCTTCTACCGAGATATGGGTGTCGACGTATTCAAAGACTGTGTAAGCATCCCCGGTCTGACCCTGCGGTATCTGTTCCAGGATTTACCCACTTTTGTTGCTCTCATCGAACAGAAAGGTGCCGACATGTTTGACTGATTGAAAGGAAATATCGTGGGCGGTCCCAGTATTATATTCCATCGGTACCATGAGAAAGAGCTGACTCGTATCCGAGAAGAAAAACTGTGTCAGAAAATAATCGGATTCGACGCCAATGCCCTCTACCTATCGTGTTTGAGTAAACCCATGCCGGCCGGTCATTATACCCGGTGGCTCCCTGAGGGGCGGGAATTCAAAGCCCAACGATCTACAAAACATCAAGCAGAACAATGGCTGGATTGGGAAAGTCAGCGACGAGGCGTCACTATCCGTCACCAAGGCAACCACACTGAAAAACGGATTGGAGATCGGCGCCTTCCCGTGGACGGATTCGCTATCATCAATACAATACCGACCGTGTTCCAGCTCCACGGCTGTTATTGGCACGGCCATGAGTGTTCGTTCGCGGGAGGGCGCTAAACGAGCGCCGTGGACTGACCCCGGCCGCTTTACGTCAAGAAGTACAGCAGAATGGTGACTACATTCGAGGGCTGGGCTACGCCTATGTACAACTATGGGAATGTGAGTTCCACCACATGCAACGCCGTCAACCTGAGTTATACTCTTTCTTACACGCCCACGACCGACTGCTGGATTACCGGACTATCATCACCATGACCAACATCCTACGCACAGTTGAGACGGGAGACCTCTACGGATTCGTGGAATGTGATCTGCACGTCCCTGACCACTTGAAAGACACGTTTGGCGAATGTCCGCCCATCTTCAAAAACACCGAGGTGAGTCGAGATGATATCGGGGACCATATGCGCGCATACGCTGAAGAACACGACTACCTTACACGACCGCGGCGTAAAAAATCTTGCTGGGCACTCCTTTACTACGTTGGTATATGAGGCACGGACTGGAAAGTGCTCTCCGGTGGTGTGACTACAACGATCTGGATATTTAGAGTGATAAATATGAACTTACACTGCGAATATTCCACTGGACTTTCTAATGTTTATAATAAGAGGAACTAACTGTTGTGTATATATGTTTTATAAACGCTAAAGCTGACACTGCGGATATTCCACTGGACATGAAATGTTATAATAAGGCAAATAACTGTTGTATATATGTTCTATAAACGCTGCAGTATAGATGGACTGATACTGCGGATATTCCACTGGACTTCAAATGTTATAATAAGGGGGAATAACTGTTGTATATATGTTGTGTTCTCTGTTATAAAATGTGTTTTTTCATACAACATTGTGAGTTTGGGTTGTTTTGTAGACCCTAGTTAACCATTTGAAAAGAGCTAATTGGATCGTATTGACCTTGATGACTGACTGGTATATATGGCCAGGTCCCCTCGTTGCCCCTGGTGGCAAAAACTGGAACTAGGGGGAGATAAATCCGGGCTGTCACGTGACCTTTTGACCTGGGTGTGACCTTTTGACCCGGATGTGACGTCATAGGCGACCAGCCGCGTATGGCCCTGGGACTACTTTTTCTGTCCGCGGAGGCCAACCGCAGCACCGCCGGACTACTTTTTGACCGCCTCACCGCCAGACCGCATCACCGCGGAAGAATACATGCCCCAAAGGTCATTTCCGGTCACGTGACCGGAAGTAACGGAACTACCTTTGACCCGGATTTGACCTTTGACCTCTGTGACGTCATCGATGACGTCATCTCATTTGCATAAATACTCGGGAATTTAAGCTTTATGTACTACTGTAATAGAATTTCTAGAGAAGATTCCGGTAGATGTTTCAAAAGTTGATAATGAATATTATCAGGGCCTGTAGCAGAATAATTAGCTTTCGAGAGAGAAGCACGAAGTTCCTCAACTGTAAACATAGTGTTATATCCTTCATGTTTACCAGAGGGGAATTTAATTTCATTTTTCTCTTCTCTTTTTTGGAAACTTTGAAATTTAGGTACATAATTATCTGACGAAGAATTTTTGGCAATTGTTTCGCCTAGCTTATTCGCAATCTCTACTCTGTCAGTTAGCACCTCGTTTCCATCGTTGAGATGATGAACACTAGATTTGGAGCTTTACCTTTTATTCTTTGGATTATATTCCAAACTTTTGTTATAAGAGTATGTGTATTGATCTAAGAAACATAATTTTTCCAAAAATCGCGTTATATACCATGGTACTAAATAATTATATGGTGCCTGTAAATATTTTTTTTCATGCCGTAAACCGATTCCAGGACTGCTTTGTAAAATATTGTATTCGTTCTGAAATAAAAAGAGGTCTGATGTTTTATTCTAGACTTACCAAGAAAATAAATTGATGTTGCTCACTTATTTCGAATCTCGATGCAAATATCCGCATGGCCAACTTTACCCAGAACGTGGGGGGAACTTGGCCAAAGTGCCACCTCTCATTTTAGAGTATATTTATGGTGATCACGTCCATTTACGTTCTGAATAACAGAAACACATCTGGGTATCTTTCATTGAGAAAATCACTTCAAACAGGTATACTAACTTATTTTCAATATTTAGCAATCGTAGTAGTAGAGAAAGCGTAGTTAAGTACCATTGACCTTTGAAATTTGGATATTACCTTTTTGATATCTCTTCGAGTTCGGGTCACGTGACTTATCTTTGACTCTGCGCATGCGCACAATACCGGATAACACGGTGAACAGAGTCAAAGATCAATTTCGGTCACGTGACCGCAACCACAATAACGCCACAAAGGTCCTATACAACTTGCAAAGGTCAAAGGACACTTATAACTATATATGAACATCATCGGGGATTTCACTCAACGGGGCGCCTGGACCAGATTTCCGCCCTTGGGTAGTGTGGGGACGGTAGTAGGGCTACGCATGCGCAACCGGAAAGTGGATCGCTGTACACAGTTCCATATTCATAAATTTGTTAATTAAACATATATGGAATCTGTATTATGACTTTAAGTCACGTTGAAGTTTTATTCTCTTATGCGCGCGATGACGTCACTTTCGGCGATGTCCAGTGATGACGTCACTGTCACCAAGGGTCAGAGGCCGATGCTAAAAATGTGCGTGTGATTGGATGGTTGACAATGCGTAAAGGCGTTACGATGGGGTGTTAAGCCGTTAAGATAAGGCGTCGAGATAGGGCGCGAAGGCGTTGAGACGGGCGTTAAGGCGTAACGACTCATACGGCCTCATCGGACCACTATGGATCCATCTCGACCTCAAAACGTCCATTCCAATGCCCTTTTTCTACTGTACATGCGCAAAATGACGTCAGTTCCAACCCACATCCATCCAGTTGGACGCCCCCCCCCCCCACGAGTGTTTCACACTGATACCTCACACCACTCAATAGGCCCACTAGGGGCCACCTGTGCCCCAAAACGTCCACCCCGATCTGACTGCCCAGTGCACATGCGCATATTAACATTGCAACAAAATTTCAAAAGCATGGCCTCGAGACCCCTCCCATCGTGTTCTACAGCTCGCGGAGGTTTCTCCCCGGACATGACCGCATCACCGCCGGACAAGACCGCCTCACCGCGGAGGGATACATCCCCAGGTGTCACTTCCGATCACGTGACCGGAAGTGAACTTTGCCGGAACTATATTGAATTTGACCTCTGTGACCTCCACGTGGCCTCCACAATATGCAATTTTTTTAGGTCAAAGAACCACAATTTGCACTTTCTCTACTACCTTGGTCCAACATACCTCATGGTAAATCAACAAGGAATTAGGAATAATCCTATAATCCTATAATCTAGTAACTCATAAAATCAGTTTCAGATGTATGTTACTGTTTTCAGTAGCAGCTCGGCTTAATTATTGAAAACAGTACGTTATTGAAAATTATGTTTTGTTATTGCTTTTAGTTATTGGAGCGTGTGCAAAAAGAGTAACGTTACTGAATTTCGTACTTTACTGGACAGAAGGTTATCAATCAATCAGTCAATCAATTAATCAATCAATCAATCAATCAATCAATCAATCAAACTAATATACTATCGGTACGTATATCTGGGTTAATGGTATTGTATTTATCGTATCGGTATTTATATTCCGCCATAGCAAATCTAGGATGATCGAGATATCATATCATAACAGTACCATATAAGGCCTGGGCGACTTGCTTGGAAGATAAAATATTGATGCTGTTAAAATGAGGAGTTTTCTAGGGTAGGCAGGCGTACTCTGAGTTACAACACAGACACTAGGACTGTTGGTCCGAGCTTTCTCTAACGCTTATAACTGCGTATTTAATATCGGTAGGCTTACTCACATGGGCTCATTACCCACGTTAAGGATTAATCTTGTGTGGCACGGATCTCTGTATGGTCAACATATGGTTGGCCATCCCTGCCACAAGTCGATATTTTGTACCATGGTATGAAAATGATAAGGGTAGATAGATGTTGGCCAAAGTGCCACCCTTCATTTTCGAGTACCATTCGAAATAAATCACAATGGTTCATTTATGTTCTGAATAAAAGAAACACATAACACATCTGGGTATCTTTCATTGTGAAAAGCACCTGAAACAGGTATACTGACTTATTTTAAATATTTAGCAATCAAAGTAGTAGAGAAAGCGTAGTTAATTGTCGATTGACCTTTGAAATTTGCATATGACCTTTTTGACATCTTTTCGGGTTCCGATCACTTGACTTACCTTTGACTCCGCGCATGTGCACAATACCGGATAACACGGTGAACAGGGTCAACGATCACTTCCGGTCACATGACCGAAACCACAATAAGGTCACAAAGGTCCTATACAAATTTCAAAGGTCAAAGAACACTTAACTTACTATATGAACATCAACGGGGATTTCACTCCCCCACGTTCTGGCCTGGGCCAGATTTCCGCCCTTGGGTAGTGTGGGGATAGGAGTAGGGCTACGCATGCGCAATCGGAAAGTGGATCGCTGTACTCAGCCTCATATACATTTGTTAAATAAATACATATGGAATCTGTATTATGACTTTAAGTCACATTGAACTTTTATTCTCTAAAATTTTCTGGATTCAGCAGATGAGGTGAAGTTGACCAGGTGGCCAGCTTGACCCCACAAAAGACCAACTTCGCCTCATGCCTTCATCTGGAAGATTCATGTTACGCTCATACTATTCAGCTTGTATCACTGACGTCCCTACTCTCCTTGTTCCCCCCGCTGATTCACATCGCATATTTCGCGCCTCTTGGCCGAAAGGGGGCGCTCTGCACAGGCCAACCACCAATGACCAATGAATATCACTCTTACGGAAGAGTCTTGGCAATATGAGTGGTCTCCCTTTTCAAACGTTCATATGTCGTTAACGGCAAAACTAACAATAAACGGACGGCAAAACAGCTCTAATTACGTTAATTTCTGAGTTAACAGTGAACAGATTTTTGGATAACTTCCTCCATTGTTTAATAAGGTTCGTCAACTGATTGCAAACATTTGTTCAGTGATACCTTCGAATAATTAACAAATAAATCCCTGTAAATGTTGTTAATATCCCACTGATAAGACCACGCTTTATCGTCATGAGTATATAAAGAGATCAAGCTGCCTAGAATGGTAACGTAAAATCACCGTTCAATTGTTTCAGATTTTGAATTGAATGTTGACTGTAATAAAGACGGGGAAAACTTCCGTTGAGAGATGCGGTAAGAGGGCGTGTCGCTGTCAAAATATTGGCATGGCTCCCACATTACGTGAGAGTCGTGATCTCACTATCGCGATGGCATGACGTAATTTCGATCACGTCAGGTAGTTAGCCAATCGTGGTTAGTATGAGAAATCTGGTTATCTCCGAGCTATATTACGGCACGGCGATTGGATAACCAGATAAAGCGCGTATTACGGCCAAGAGGCGCGAACTTGGCGATGTGAATCAATGGGGGAAACAAGGAGAGTAGGGACGTCAGTGATACAAGCTGTTTATCAGCGTAGATTCATGTGGGTAAAGAATGACATGTGCTTTCTACATTTAGTTGGCAGTTTTCACGTACCGGTATTCCAAGGGCGTAGACAAGTTGTTAGGTTTATGGGGGCTTGAGAGGGGGAGAGTCTGAGAGGGGGGTATCCCCCCTCGCAGCTTAAGATTTTTTTTTTAAACTTGATAGTAAATTGGCACTCTCTGGAAGCATCTGAGTAGTATAACATTGTAACAACTGAACCTTGATTTATGCCAAAATGTCTCATAACAATGACGATCACTGCAATGATATACAAGCTGAAATGATCAATCAGTCTCAGGTTTGCACTGTAATTCAAGTTAATCCTTAGACAATACTATCCTGCTCCCATAGCAGCGGATGGCTGCATTGACGCGTGGCTGAGCACATGAGCTCTGGCTGAGCACATGAGCTCTGGTTCATTAATCGGGTTGCTTTGCTATCTTTTTAAGATAGGAAATATTTTTAATCGATGATAACTGGGCTATTTTTGACCTGCAGTTGTCAGACTTATCAAAAATGTTAGCTTAGTGGTCCTCTCTTGGAATAGTAACTTACCATATTTACACAGCTTTTAAACCATGACTTTGGGTCTACTGTCTGTCCCGGATAATATATCTCGGACGTTTTCGGCGATATTTCTGGGACAATATATCGGACAACATTGAAGCTTCACACAGTAGATAAAAAATGCTAAATTTATTCCAAAATATCAAAAAAAATCCTTCCAGTAGTTCTCAATAAATCGCGAAAACAAAAATTAGATGGAAGATTTGTGAGTTATATTTTTGACGTCATGACGTCCAGCTTGCATGTTATAACAATGGCAGATCAAAGTCATCGTGACCCCAAAATAACATGGTAGGTATCGGTGATTTTCGTCAATTCTCAACAAATTTTAATGAAAGACAGGAATACAATTAAAATCACCGTTCAATTGTTTCAGATTTTGAATTGAATGTTGACTGTAATAAAGACGGGGAAAACTTCCGTTGAGAGATGCGGTAAGAGGGCGTGTCGCTGTCAAAATATTGGCATGGCTCCCACATTACGTGAGAGTCGTGATCTCACTATCGCGATGGCATGACGTAATTTCGATCACGTGAGGTAGTTAGCCAATCGTGGTTAGTATGAGAAATCTGGTTATCTCCGAGCTATATTACGGCACGGCGATTGGATAACCAGATAAAGCGCGTATTACGGCCAAGAGGCGCGAACTTGGCGATGTGAATCAATGGGAGAAACAAGGAGAGTAGGGACGTCAGTGATACAAGCTGTTTATCAGCGTAGATTCATGTGGGTAAAGAATGACATGTGCTTTCTACATTTAGTTGGCAGTTTTCACGTACCGGTATTCCAAGGGCGTAGACAAGTTGTCAGGTTTATGGGGGCTTGAGAGGGGGAGAGTCTGAGAGGGGGGTATCCCCCCTCGCAGCTTAAGATTTTTTTTTTAAACTTGATAGTAAATTGGCACTCTCTGGAAGCATCTGAGTAGTATAACATTGTAACAACTGAACCTTGATTTATGCCAAAATGTCTCATAACAATGACGATCACTGCAATGATATACAAGCTGAAATGATCAATCAGTCTCAGGTTTGCACTGTGATTCAAGTTAATCCTTAGACAATACTATCCTGCTCCCATAGCAGCGGATGGCTGCATTGACGCGTGGCTGAGCACATGAGCTCTGGCTGAGCACATGAGCTCTGGTTCATTAATCGGGTTGCTTTGCTATCTTTTTAAGATAGGAAATATTTTTAATCGATGATAACTGGGCTATTTTTGACCTGCAGTTGTCAGACTTATCAAAAATGTTAGCTTAGTGGTCCTCTCTTGGAATAGTAACTTACCATATTTACACAGCTTTTAAACCATGACTTTGGGTCTACTGTCTGTCCCGGATAATATATCTCGGACGTTTTCGGCGATATTTCTGGGACAATATATCGGACAACATTGAAGCTTCACACAGTAGATAAAAAATGCTAAATTTATTCCAAAATATCAAAAAAAATCCTTCCAGTAGTTCTCAATAAATCGCGAAAACAAAAATTAGATGGAAGATTTGTGAGTTATATTTTTGACGTCATGACGTCCAGCTTGCATGTTATAACAATGGCAGATCAAAGTCATCGTGACCCCAAAATAACATGGTAGGTATCGGTGATTTTCGTCAATTCTCAACAAATTTTAATGAAAGACAGGAATACAATTAGTGTTTTTTTAGTTTATAGACTGTGAAGTTTCAATGTTGTACGATAAATTGTCTCCAAAATATCGCCGAAAACGTCTGGGATTTATTATCTGGGAAAGACAATAGCTTTATTTCTAAGATTTCTATATGAAAAGTATAGTTGAGAGTTTGTATATCTCTTGCTTGTGATTAAAAACTACTGAACAAATGACTGGGATCTCAACTGAAAAACAAAACAAGTTTATAGTGAAAAAGTTACGAAAAATTCTGCTCACTAGTAGTTTTGATGTTTTTCGTCCAAATTTGATTGGATTTCGTGCACAATATTCCATTCTCGGAGACGGTCGCACAAGATTGAAGCCCGAAATCGTCAATCTATGGCTTTGGTCACTGATCAATTGCAATCTTATTTTAGGCCTAATACACTGGCGGTGATAAGTTACTTCTCCGGTATTAATTGAATAAGATACGTGATCTTATAAGCTATGTTAGCTTTCTTTTTCTTTCTTTCTTTCCTTTTTTCGTTTGTTTGGTTGTGTTTTTTTTTTGTTTTTTTTTTGCCGGCCGTCAAAATTTGGGGGGGCTCAAGCCCCCCCGTTGTCTACGCCCTTGTTATTCGCAATATATACAGTGATAGCCGGCCACAGTGTCAAAACACACTAAATGTCATTTACGTCAATATGAAACTCTGGCCGGTATGAAATTTGCACTTTCTGAGGGAGAATATTTGAACGTTGAACCATCAGAACTAGAATTTCTCGCCTAATCGGAACTTAGGACATGTGGACATGATGCACATAGTATAAAATCGTCGTACCTGCCAGAATTCGCTTTTACAAGATGCCTGTACATAAAATATTCCATGGTACAAATTTTTTTAGCTGTACCTCGCAAATTAGTAAAATTTCGGATCATTGGTGGAGGGAAGCAAAAGGCCGCTAAATGATTTTGTACCATGGTGGATGGATGGATGTACTTCGGACTATATAGTTTGTTGAAGGCAGCCTATAAGCACGAATTATAGAAGATTTGGCAATTCATTGTACAACTTCATGCATCCTAAAATATACTTTATACCATGATATTTACAGACATCCTAAAAAAGAGAATTTTAATAGGACAGTTCGGCGATTTTATACCATGGCGACAAAGTGTGGCAGGGATGACCAACCATAAACAGATATCTCCTCTCAATTGACAGGTGACTGCAATCATCGAGACCCTCTAAAAACTGCTGACTGTGATCACAGGCCAGAAATTAGACCACAACTACGGTATTCGACCGGCCTGACCTGAATGGATTGGTGTGAAGGGGTTAAAACGACTGTGACATTGCAATAGTGGAGTTGTGCAATGAGCCCTGTTTTCGCGTCACGAGCTCCAACATTACCGTACCCTTGTGAGGTATTTATTCTGAGCTGCCTTCAAACTCAAAATTCTGCGCTGAATGCGAAAATCGCAAACTCTATTTGAAGACCAACAACAACAGGCCGGCTATAACTAACAGCCTAACATTTCTGCTGTGTCATGTTTGAGGTGATTCTGGAAACCTTCATTCCGATTTGTGAAATCCCTTCAAAAACTTGAGAGCCCAAGGGTGCAGCACTAAAGAACTCTCGCATTCCGGAGGCGCAGAAAGGTTCCCAATAACTTCTCATGGCGAAGGATTTCGAAGATTTCTGTGGCGGGCAATTTTGGGTAAGAATGTTGTTTTGCACGATTTAGATTGTTAAATTAACCTATAAGAATTATGGGGAATGGAAGTTGTTTGGCTTGTCAAGTGGCCTGAAAGTTGCCAATAGTTAAACTGTTTTATCGTTATACTTTGTGCAACAACAACAACAACAACAACCAGGGTTAACCCAATGTCATGGTGTGACAATTATACCGATAAAAAAGTAGTTCAACGATTGCCTCTCAATGGCATACGAACATGGAGAATATCTAGACAAATATTTTCGTTGAATTACATCTTGTTGAAATCTCTGAGTATCGTCTTTGAAATTTATTTTAGATGATAATACACTGTATCTTTGCTTCATTCATGTTCACGACAGTGTTGAATACAGCTTGGAAGTAAAAAGTATATGGAGTTAAGTATATATATGAGTCTAGTCTGTACAATTTACTTATTGATTTTGGCCCAGCAGAATAGATCACAGAAGCAATTTAACTATTATCTATATTTGCTGCTTCATCATCCATGTCATTGGTAACCATGGTAATGTAGGCCTATACATTGATGAAGATATCCAGCTCCATGCTTTTCATAGAATATTAAAAGAATCCAGACAGATTCTGCAATTCCCTCTTGCAGGAACCCACCAAAATTCAAATATATTGTTATCATAATGATTGTTAAAACTTGTCTGGACAGTGGATTACTGTGATTCATTTGGTATATATGAGTATGAATTACGAGAATCTGAAATGAATCATATTCTTATGCCTGGGCATAAATTCCCTGCTTTCATTGACATCTCACATTTCCATGGAAAAACAATGCTCTGCTTTCATTGACATCCATCATCCCATGTCCTTACATTCCCCAGAACTCCAGAAATCCTTTTAGAGAGATTTTTATATAAGTGTTATATCTCAAATTATATGGTATCTGGTACTGGAATCTTCAGGAGAAAAAGTTAATTTTACAGAGAAAACGAATTGTACTAAGAATCTTGAAACCATTCTTGTTATGTAAATTGCCCTAGATTTTTAGGATACCCTTTTGGAGACCACACAGGAGTCTGTACATGTATTTACTAGTTGATGTTACACAGTGTCTGGAGGTTAGAATATGAGACTTGCAAAATAGAGGCACTATATATTAAAACTGTACATGCATCAGTTCAGGAATGGCAAAAAAGGACAAAACCTCAAATCAATTAGACTCTACAAGAATATTTCGTTTATACAGTGGTTAAATGTGTTAATAAAGTTGACAATTATTGTTCTGATTGTTGTATCCCATCTTCATCACTCAGCGCTGAGTCGTACATTATATTTTCCAATGTTGGACAGCACAGTACTGGGCTCTCCAACAAGTAGGAATATGCATCAATCCCTTCTCAAGAAATCCTGGCTATACTCATGAATGCTTTTATTCCATTTACTTGACTAAGAAAATAATAAACATATTTGAAAAAAACCCACTGGATTGTACATTCATTGAAAGTAATACTTTCCCCAGAATGGCATTCCCATTTAAAGTATACTGGTATGCTTAATGTCAATTCATACCAGTGTTACCAACACTGTAAACTGTAGGTCTATTTATACTGGGCTAAAAGTAGGCCTGAGAAATACTGAAATTAAACTAGTATTGTCTACCATGTATACGCTTCCTGGAGAAAGTACATGCACATGCATGATATTTTGGGAGAAAATAATGCATAGTCTACTGGAATCTTAATGTACATGTGCTGTTATACTAAAATAACTGGAGACTCTGATATGTATGTTTGTACTGATAATCTTATGTGAAGGTGTTCGAGGGGCATGACGGTGCATTTCCCCCCCAATGTTTGGTTTGACAAGTTTCCATTAACATGCTCAACAGCTATACAATCTGCTATGGATTTTAGTACAAATATTAGGGCATTATGTCTAGTCATTCCCGACATCCATAAACTGTGTGATATTCTCTTTTCAGGGTTAACAGACACTGTTATTCAATATACATGTATATGTTATATGATCTTGGTACAAATCCCTGATATGTTGCAACCAAAACAAAAACAGATCTTTTTTGGAATTAGGAAGTAAACTTGCAGGAAAATAAGTCTAAACTCTTGAGTATTTTTTCCCTAAAAACAATTCATTTCAGTTTTGGCATTTTCATTGGAATTAAGTTTTTATCAAAACTTCTAATTAGTTTTACCTGTGGCAAAACAGGACTTCTATGATACCCTGAGTTCGGTGTCCTTGATTGCATGTACTAGTGGCAAAACAGGACTTCTATGATACCCTGAGTTCGGTGTCCTTGATTACCAGTTGCAAAACAGGACTTTATGATACTCGGAGTTCGGTGTCCTTGATTACCAGTGGCAAAACAAGACTTCTATGATACCCTGAGTTCGATGTCCTTGATTACCAGTGGCAAAACAAGACTTCTATTATACCAAGTTCGGTGTTACGATTACCAGTGGCAAAACAAGACTTCTATGATACCCTGAGTTTGGTGTCCCTACTTATCAGTGGCAAAACAGGACTTCTAGGATGCCCTGTTTGGTGCCGCTGATTACCAGTGGCACAACAAGGCTTCTATGATACCCTGAGTTTGATGTCCCTGATTACCTGTGACAAAACAGGACTTCTAGGATGCCCGCGTTCAGTGCCACTGATTACCAGTGGCAAAACAAGGCTTCTGATGCCCTGAGTTTGATGCATGGTTCAAAGACATACATGTAATCATTTGATGTGAGCTGAGTAAACCTTGATGTTTTCTTCCAATAGGAAAGTTTCTAACCAGTGGCAGTGCAAGTTGAAGTATTTGCCCATGTCCACAAGATGGCACCACATTGTGGCGTCATAAACTGTGGCATTGTTAGTGTGTTAACCCTATCTGGCCTGGGAGAAGACCATGATGCCCCCCCCCCCCTTACCAAACTTTTCACTAGCTCCAGAAGGAAGAAGACAAGCGAGCTGAAACTTTCTGACTTTTCCGCGAATCTTATTGGCGTCATTATATCCCCCCGCAACGAAGGTAAGGGGGGGGGGGGGGGTATACTGGAATCGGCTTGTCCGTCTGTCAATCTGTCCGTCTGTCTGTAGACACAATTTTGTCCGGACTACTACTCCTAAGATTTTGCTTTTATTTTACTGAAACTTTACATATGTGTTACCTATGATTTGAAGATGTGCATGTCTTATTTACAAGGCAAAATTATAATTTTTGACATATTTATGACGTTTTGAACTTGATAGGACTTTGCCATTTTATCTATTCCCATGTAGAGGACACAATTTTGTCCGGACTACTCCTCCTAAGATTTTGCTTCTATTTTAATGAAACTTTACATATGTGTTACCTAGATTTGGAAATGTGCATGTCGTATTTACCAGGCGAAATTATAATTTTTGACATATTTATGACGTTTTGAACTTTATAGGACTTCGCCATTTTCAGGATCTATTCCCATGTAGAGACAAGTTTCTAGTGTCAGGGGTCGAAATATTCAAAATAATTTACCTGTCATATGAGACAGGTGACCAAAACGTTTACCTGTCACCTTTAAGAATTACCTGAACATGCAATCGCTGAAATTGTCACATACATGTAACTCGAGATTAATGACAAATTTAGATGTTGCAAGACACTAATAAATTAATGACACCTTGTTTACTTGCACTCATTAGCAGGTGTTTTGAATGAATTTTGTTGAAGATATATTTTGAACACCAAAACAAAATTATTGGCTACCTGTCAATAGAGACAGGTACTTTATTTCTCTATCTGTCTCTTTCAAAAATTACCTGTCAGAGACAGGTAGACAGGTGTAAATTTCGACCCCTGAGTGTAATCAACTACTCCTACTATTTTTATCAGAAGGTTCTGAAACTTTCTAGACATGTTTTGTCAAAATTACCCAGACTTGGACTTTGTCGATTTTCTGCATATATTCTGATATATAGAGCATGTTCTTGTGTAATTAACTAGTCACACAGTTACTACTGGCCCTCCCCCACCCTGCAATAAAGCTGGGGGAGGGGTACAGGATCGGCTTGTCCATCCTGTAGATACAATTTTGTCCGAACTAATACTCCTAAAATTTTGCTTCTATTTTAATACACGATGCGATTTACACATTTGTTACACAATATGGCCCTTCCTATCCTTGGGTTTTATTTATACTGTATTGAAATATTATGCGGAACAGGAGACTTGTGTCTTGCAGGGCAGGGGGTATCTCAGTTATCTCTTAGGATAACAGTTACATCTAGTTTTGAGACTATTTGCATATTCCTTGGTGTAAAGGATCATGGAAAAATTCTACATTGCGACAATGAGGTGTCCTCAGAAAGCTGTATTTTTGGACTTTTCTGTCCATTTTTGTCTAAAATGGCATAAAAGTAATGATTTTGCAAAAACTAATTATTCTCTATCATATTAATCAGTTTTTGGCAAAAATATTGAAAAATAAAACATTTAGTAAATCTGTCCAAAAACTAGGCAAAAACTGGCTTCGGACAATGCCCCCTCTGTAGCCAGATTGGTTTATTTGACAATTTGGCTGTCATTTCATCAGATCACAGTCATTATTTATCAACAATGAGGATGTCAAGGCAATATAAGGTCAGAACATAAAAAGCGGTGAACTGTACATACAAATTGCTGTTATACTTGATACATGAGCAGTGTGACTAACGTCACAGGACCTACGAAGTACAGTAGGCATTAGGACTCGAACGCGAACTGAACTCTTGGAAATCCCCACCCCCAGTTGAAATCCTGCCTATATTAAGATGGGCACCACCCAAGTCAGAATCGCGAGTGATTTTCATCAAAAATCACCAGAAATTTTCATCAAAAGTAGGTCAGCTCAGAACTTGTTGGTAACAGTCTCCTAATGCGCCTTCATTCCAAAATAAATAACGATCGCCGATTTAATTTTACATTTTTTTAATTAAAGGAAACAGATTGAATAATATAGGTTCACTAGATTTCAAGCTTTACGTGTGAAAATACATCTACATCTCTTTAGTGGTTTTCAGTGCCCTTGTCCAGGATCAAAACAACTTTTTGAATCACATTATTTTCCCAACAATACACCAAATTTTTATATATAGTACTATAGTATAGAAAGGTAGCATTTATGTAGTTTACGGTAATTCAACTCAAGACCAACACCTTCTATGCACAAGATAATAATGATTCTATGTGATTCTCCTGAGCATAACCGGTACAAAGACGAATAAATAGCGTCTCTACATCACGTTATCTAGATATATGAGACAACACATTTTGGGTATCGGCAATCTGATGAATGTACTATTCCGGTTTCCTTGTTTCACATTATATTCTATGGCAGTTGATCGGTGATTTTCTTCATTGAGAAACGTTAAACCACCTCAGCTTCGTTGTGCAAACAGCGCTGAATTTTTGAGGGTATATGCAGTAGGGTATTTTTAGCCGGACAGTAACTGATAGGCCTACTCATTAAATGCGATAAAACGCTGGAGCAAAACGGACCACAGTTTTCTTGGCAATGATGACATGTTTGGATGTGAAATAGGATACACGTTAAAGGCTACAGCTTACATATATCTATAACAATATACTGAAGTGTTAATTATAAATCTAATTTTTAATCAGAATTATTTCAGATCAGAACTTGCTGGTAACAATGCCCTAATGCACGTTCATGCCAAAAATCAAGGTTCTAATGTCAACGGTTCTCCTTATTTTGCCGACGAAAGGATTCGGATGGACTGACTCACTCATTACCGGACAATTTGCGATCTGTAGCCTATTTCGTAGGAATATCAGTTGAGAGATTTAGTTCCCAGATTATTATTTGAATTATCGTAGAGATCTACTTGGAAATTTAACAGGCTTTGAAATCTACAAAATCTCAGCAATTGACTTCACCACCTTCACTGAGATAGTAAGATAAATTGTCTGGCATAAAACCACTAATAAAATGGACTGGAGATGCCATGGCACTTCAATAGAAGCATTAGTCGACCCCTTGACCTCAATCCCTTGACCTTCAGCACCTTGCTCCTGTGTATTGTATAAGTTTATTATCTGTGATATCATGATTTATCATTTTTCGGTTATCTCATTCCCCATGAACTGAGATAATGTTAATATGTCACTTGTCAAATTGTCCACGATAGATATCATTTCAATGTCTCAGTAAGTTTTCCTTGAGAATTTACCTGAATGAGGAAATTATCCCTATCTGAGAAAGCTTGTGACCTATAAACTTTGGTAGTACATGTATGTGTAAATCTAGCTAATCTCTCCTGTTTATTCACTTTTCACTTATTTCTGTTACCAACATCATCCTAATAATTCTGCTATCATATGTCTCAGAGGTTGAAATTTACACCTGTCTATGTCTACCTGTCCGTGACAGGTAATTTTTGATGGAGACGAGTAGAGAAATAAATAACCTGTCTCCACTGATAGGTAGCCAATAATTTTTTTTTTTTTTTTTTTTTTTGTATTTAAAATACTATTATATCTTTGACAATATTCATTAAAAACAGCTGCTATAGTGTGATTAGTGCATGGGCACTAGATGTCATTAATTTAAGAAATAATGTTTTCATAAGCGTGCTAAATCGTTATTTTATGCACGGTTAGTGTGGGAAAGTTTATATTTTAGGGCAAGGGTGAAATATATGGGCTAGAAACATATACAAAATGACTGAAACTGACCATTTTTTTCAAGGCCAAATTCTAATTACATGTTCATATAGTGATATTTTTTGTAGCATTATATCTATATGTTTGCTGCATTCAGACCATATGTAACTGCCTGGTGATGGATCAGTTTATTGAAGATGACCGTGACCTATTTTTTCTAGGTCAAATTCAACTTTTATGATTTTCTATGAAGGATCATACCCTATTTCTTCTAATTATTTGAACAGCATTTTTAGACTTAGAAGCAGAAAAAATCCATCTTTATGTCAACTGAGGCTAAATACTGTTATTTATCCCAAGATCTGAAAAGGTAGCTAATGAAATTTGTAGAAATTTGTGAATTTCTTACCACAGTTGTTAGTAGCTTGAAGTTAAGATTTGCTGTCTGAATAATTAGAAGAAATAGGGTAGCTAGATTCACTCAAAATTTGTGTCTCTTAAAGTCTTGGTTTCTGCAGTGTGTGTGTGTGCGGACATATACATGTATTGAATCCCATAAAGGCTCTTGTTTTCATACATTTCTATGGATAAACTGTTGCTTCAAAGAATGGCATAGTGTGTGCTGGATAGAAGAGAGATGAAGATACATATACTTAGTTTACTATCATATCATGACTTTTGTGCAAACAGGTCAGCCAATAAATCTCATTCTAAACATTTTAGTAGTGAAACATGTTTTAGTGTACATGTTCAATTTAGGTCAGAGAAGTTTTCTACCTCTGGTGACCTGAAGTTTCCTTTTGATCGAGTCACATTAGATGTACCAAGTCCATCACTGTGTCACATGCTGCCATTTGTACAATGAGAACAAGTCAGCTGTAAAGTTTCAGTTGTGGAATACTGCCTAAGGTTATATCCCAGTTTATCATATGTGTTTTAACACTATCAGGCCTGGGAGGGGGCCATTGTGGCTCTCTCCCCCTCCCCCCCACCTCCCCGCCCCACCCACCAAACTTTTTACCCTATCCTTGGAATGACAAGAACTTGAAAGCTGACACTCCATGGTTTTGTAGTTTATCATATTGACGCAATTTTGATCCTATTTCAGGGCTCTCAAGGAGAGGCGAGCGATCACTCGCGCGCGCCTCTTGCTCGCCTGAAATAAAAAAATGGCGAGTGGTTCACCACTCGCCTGTTTTCGTCGGTCAGAATAAAATTTAATGACATCTTCAGCTGTTGCTGTCAGGTTCTTGGCTTCCAAAATATCTTGTTGTTCATCATTGGCATGTTTCATAGGTCAGAATAAAGTTTAATGTCATCTTCAGCTGTCGTAAAATTCTTGGCTTCGTAAAGATCCTCTTGTTCAGTAATTTCGGAAGGCTTCCCGCCATTTCCGCTTCATGTGTTTGTGCAAAAAGTATAACCCTGTGTCGGAACGAAATTACAGATCCGTTATGGGTAGACTGGTTGCCTCCCTTGTATTTCCATACAGACACGTTTTGAGACGTGGGTTATGATTTCCACAAATATAAAATCCGTCAAGCACCACGGCTCTAACCACCATGGCATCACGCCGTTTTAAACATAGTTTCCGATTTTGTTTAACATAACATCACTCTGTTTTAAACATTAGTTTCCGATTTTGAATTTCTCTCGCTGTTAAGCGGACTTTCGTCCCACGATCAAGTCCATGCTTTTTATTGCTCTCACGCAATTCCGGTGGGTGTCAAGCACGCCTTTTCGTTCCTGACAATTTTGTCACTGTTAGCAGGATGTTAGCGGAAAATTGCACGATGTCGAATCCAAAAGGAAAGCCGATAGAACTATCAACGTACCTAAAAGGGGAGAGGAACCTACATCAGTGTTCCGAATTAAAGAAGACTACAACACCGTTCTGAACTGTGCATATGTGACCCACATATTCTGTAATGTACTTATAGAAGTAATTTTAGCCATTCACTCGCCTCAGGGATTTCTCAGGCGAGTGAAAAAAGCACTCGCCTCACTCGCCTGAGCTTAAATGCAGGCGAGTGACGAATCACTCGCCTTCATTTTGCTCCTTGAGAGCCCTGTATTTGTCAAACCCCTCGAGCAGAGGATCATGGGTAAATTCAAAATGGTGACGATGTGTGGTACCAGAAAAGTGATGTTTTTGTCATTTTTCTTCAAAATTTCTTTTTTTCTGCGACGAAAAGTGAGCAAGAGCTATTTTATGTGTGGTAAGATTCAACCCCCAGCTCAATGAGAAAGAAAAATATTTAGGGGCTTCAACAGGTTCCAAATCGCCAGTCCAGATAGGGTTAATTTACCAGAGACTGGATTCATTTTATGGTCTCTGAATATACTGGACAAATAAATTTAAAAAAGGGGGTTAGTAAGATGTAATGGAATATGTTCCTGTGATCTGTACACACATTAGGGGCTTAATATTCCTTCTATACTGTCTCTTTTGTATTGTATCCTTGAATAGAAGATAAATATGAAAAAAACCTGTACATGTAAATTGAGCATTCCGGTATATACATGTATATCACAAGAACTGATCAATATAAGGGTCTATTGTTCAAGCTTATATAATACTGAAAAGCTTGTTCTACCCAGTCAGACTACTATTGGTCAGCTTTGTTTTTGACTCTGATATGAAAGATGAAAGTTCTGAACATTTATGTGAAATATGGCATTAAGTGGTCTATACTCTGCCAAGCCATTGTGGGAAAATTCAAATAAATTCCTCAGAAAATTTTCTCGGAATGTGCATCATGGAGTGCCAAAATAATAGAACACATTGTTCATTCATGAATGTGAGTACACATTATTGCAACAAACAAGTGTATTTGTTTTGAGCAAATTACTCACTCACAGGATGTGATAAATATTTCACATTTTTATCTCAGTTAAGACTCCTCTATAGAAAAAATCCTGATACCCCTTTAAAATGCAACCACATGTTCAAATTACATCTAAAGCTATATATGTGTATTTTACTGGAAAGGTGTGAATTTGAACAATTCAGTCGGATTGATGAATTTTTGATTTCGATCAAATAGATTGGATTTACATGTAGTTTAATCTTAAATACTCCGTGACTTTGTAGATTATCGTATTGGGGTCATTTTGAGCCTATATGCATGACTTCTGAGCTTTTTTAGTTTCCAAATGTAGAGAAAGTATAGTATGGCAATATCCAAACTTTCTGCTGAACATCACATAGGTTATTCTATGAGAAATACATGTATTGGTGGTGAAACAGCTTATACTGTGGGCATCTTGGGTTTTAATTTTTGACACCTACATGTAATTTTTTATTCTGGGAGATAAACATGACCTTTCTCAAATGTTATCATCTTAGTTATATTTCCGCCATCAACTTACATTGTACACAATTCATAGTGACAAGAAAAGAGGACTGCAGGATTATTGATTGATCTCTCTATCTTTGACCAGATTAGCTGACTGACTTGAATTTATAGGACAGATGACATAGATAATGGGATTAGCGAGGGTGGGGAGACTTCTTGTGCAATGTGGACCTGGTACATATCGGACCACTGTACAACATTACCCTGACTATTGTTTTACCATGGCCACTGTTGTTGACAACTGCTATTATTTCCCTGACCAGTGTTGTTAGCAAAAACCACTGCTGTTGATTAATTGTTACCCTGATCAGTTGTTACCCTGACCACTATTGTTACCCTGACCACTATTGTTATCCTGACCGCCATTGTTACCCTGACCACTATTGTTACCCTGTGATCACTATTGTTACCCTGACCACTGTTGTTACACTGACCGCTATTGTTACCCGGACCACTTGTTACCCTGACCACTGTTGTTACCCTGGCCACTATTGTTACCCTGACCACTATTGTTACCCTGACCACTATTGTTACCCTGACCGCCATTGTTACCCTGACCACCATTGTTACCCTGACCACCGTTGTTACCCTGACCACCATTGTTACCCTGACCGCCATTGTTACCCTGAGTCTGACTACTATTGTTACCCTGATTAGTATTGTTACCCGGACCACTATTGTTACTCTAACAACCGGGCGTTGAGCTCGGTCAATACTTGGATGGGTGACCGGGTGCTGTACTGGCTGGGCTGATCAGTGTCCAGAATAATAGGAACTGTGGACACTCTCGTGTTCTGGCACATGAAGGTACCGTCGTGATATGACTGAAACAATGTTGAAAACGACGTTAAATCCTACTCACTCACTCACTTGTTACTCTAACCAGTGTTGCCACGAAGACCAAATTTGTAACCCAGCACAGTCAAGTTGTTTCCCTGACCAGTTGCTGCTACTCTAAGTCTAACCACTGTTGTTATCTGCTCCGTGTTGTTACCCTGACCACTATTGTTTACCAACCACCATTGTTACCCTTACTGGTACAACTATTGTTACCCTGACCACTATTATAACTCTAACCAGTGTTGCCACTTTGACCAAAGTTTTAACCCCACGCAGTTAAATTATTTTCCTGACTAGTTGCTGTTACTCGAACAACTGTTGTTATCTGATCCTTGTTGGTACTGGTGCCTTATCCTGGTCACTGTTGTTAATACCATGACAACATTGTTACCCTGACCACTATTATGGCAGAATACAATTAACCCCTAACAGGCACTTTTATTTTAAAATGATGAGGGAGGGAGGTTTTTTTATTTGTTTTTCTGCACAGACCATATGATGGATATCCCTTGTTCTCTGGCAAACAGATATAATTTTAATATAATTTGCATGAAATAAACAATGCTCTTTGAGTCACTTGAACAGTAGGCCTTCAGCAATACTAATTCCTGCAACTAAAGACAGACATGATCTCTTTGTCACAATCTTCAAGAGTTTTCTTTTGGCAAAATCTTGAGTCAATGTGTAGAAGCACTGTTGGCAATACAAAGGGTTGTACATGTAGTGGTACTGAAAGAAATGATGTGGTGGTGACTGTTTATTCTGTTCAGCCTAACCAAACCACTGTTTTTCCCTTACTCTGACAATGGTAACCATTGTTCTTTCCCTGACCACTGTTGTTACCATATCTCAGGACCACTATTGTTACCATGTGAAAAGGAATTGGACCTCACCCGTGTGGTTCCCGGGTATGTGTGAAAAGGAGTAGGACCCGGTTGTGATATGACTGAAATAGGACCCAACGTCGTGATATGACTGAAATATAGTTGAAAGCGACGTTAAATCATATTCACTCACTCACTGTTGTTACTACATGTATGAACACTGTTGTTGTTACTATGACCACTGTTGTTGTTACTATGGGTTGGGTGGGTTCAGGTTCCTGTTGCTTCGATGCATTTTGCTGAGAAGCATCAGGAACTTTATATGTGATCTCTAGCACTGTAATATCACTTGTCTTTATTGCACCATGTAAGCGTCCTGTCTGTGTCTTGTGGGCTGTCCTCAGTGTTTTATAGGGTGGATTGGAGGGTGTCTGGTTCCATGCTGCTTCAAAGATTTTGTCTTTGAAGTAGCAGGAACACAACTGGGCTGGGTGGTGCTTAGTTGGTTCGTCGTGATATAGCTGAAATATTGTTGAAAGCGACGTTAAATTCTATTCACTCACTCACTCACTGTTGTTACTTTGACCACTGTTTAGTGTTGTTACCATGACCACTGTTGTTACCATGACCACAGTTGTTAAAATGCCCGTGGCACTGTTGTTGCCATGACCATGGGTTACATTTATAAGTGCATTTCTAATTTATCCAGGAATTTTTGACATCGATTTCTTCTTTCTACATATTTTCAGAATGAGACATTAACGTGGGGACTCGACACTACCTGGCCGCAGTTCACCTCATGTTTCCAGAAAACCGTCTTAGTGTGGGTACCATGTGGCTGGCTGTGGATTACCTTGCCTCTCTACTTCTATTATCTACTAACAAGAAAGGAACGACCATTGATGTTATCATGGCTTAACATAACAAAATCTGTAAGTTGGCCTATGGAAGTCATAGGAAAGAAAAGTGCTGAGCATTGGCTAGTGTGGCTCATCTGATTTCTAATTTATGTACGGTACTGGGACTTCACTGAACAGGCTAAAATATTCTGTTTAAATTTTTTACAAATACGCATAATTTTATCATGTTCTAATGTTCATGTTTCTGTGTTTCTTTATTATACGCCCATCGTGAGACGGGGTCATATAATGCGATAGCGAGTTCTGTCCATCTTCTGTTCGTCTGTTAAATTTGAGCTGTGCAATATCTCCAGTTCAAGGTTATGGATTACTTGACACCAAGTTTGGCTATAATTTACCCTTTATGGTACAAGAAAGAACCTTAGGTTCATTTGAGGTCAAAAGGTGATGGTCACTGTGGCCCTTAAATCAGGCAGTCATTGTATACTCTTTATGGCAGAGCTCTGACTCCAGTTCAGGAATGTGGATTGTGATAATATATTACCACAGTCTCCTGGCAATGAAGAAGTGTATTGATTTTGACTCTTTCCCCCATGTAAACAAGTTTTGACCAGTTGTCATGGTTGTGGGGGTCCCCTTGTAGACGGGTTTTGACGAGAGGTCGCGAAATCTATGATGACGATTCTGAGCAAGTTTGTTCTTGATATTATTATCATCTGGCTGTTTTATATAGACCATGTAGTTCCACTTGTTTCACATCATGTCTGTGTGTTATGATGATCTCCATCTCTTCTACTGGCTGGGCTGATCAGTGTCAAGGATAATAGGAACTGTGGATACTCTAGTTTTCTGGCCCGTGTAGGCAATGTCGTGATATGACTGAAAAATGTTGAAAACAAGGTTAAATCCTACTCACTCACCCACTCTTCTCCAGCAATATTTATTAATTTTTCCCTATCTGTTTTGCTGTTTAAAAATATTTACCCATATATATTTCTGCAATAATGGATTATAGGATGGACTCTATTCAGTGTGCAACATTGTTGCATGGCCATGGGACTAATGCACTGCCCAGCATCTTGGACCATGTCAGAGGGAAAAAGTTAATGTCTGTCTTTTTGTCTGTCCATCTGTCTGTTAACTTTCAATGTCTGTGCTGCGATATCTCCAGGTACAGGTTATGGATTGGTACTAAACTTTGAAGGTATAGGACAAAGAAAATCACTATCCATTCTCCTGAAACCTGATGTCATAGGCCCCCTACATCCATGACAATAAAATCCCACTTCTATCCCTTGATGCAATGCAGGCTCCCAACATCCATGACAATTAAATGGCTGGTGGGAATCCGATGTTTATACAATTCAATAAGCCTGTCACCTCCCTCATGTAACAGGACATCAACTTAATTTGTAGCATTAGGTTCCTGGACTGGCACAGTCAAAAGAGCAAGCTTCAATTTGGTGTATCGGGTTACATATAGGACTTCACACCTTACCACACATGTTCTTTGCGTTGACAATGGCAATTTAATTGGTTTTCTGTTACTCAATCGATGTCAGATTGCTGGATAAGTGAATGTGTAGTGCAGTGAATGAATGTATATCATCACATGACTGAGAGAGATGTAATACATCATCAGGGTTTGGGACCATTTGCATGTCAAAAGGTCAATGGTTAAGATCACTGTGATCCAAGCAGAAAAAAATCCATTGAAATTGTTATGTTGGTGTTAAATCTCATGGATGCGTGAGTTATCTTGAGGTTGACCGTCGAGTCCAGACGACTAAAATCCCAAACAAGGCAATGCTGTAGTGTTGAGCTCCAGAATTATTCCTAAGTCTATGAATGCATACTTTAATAATTTCACTTCATTTCTTCCTCATTTGGGATCACAAAGAACAATACTTGTTAAATGTGTAACTTGAACCCTTATGGGCTCTTGTTTAAAGATTTTGACCAAACAGTTGAACTGTAATTACCACCACTGTTCTGTTCTAACTGTAATACAAGCACAATAATCACAATGTAAATTGAGGTGCTTATTCTATATTTTCAGTTCTGTGGGTTGTTGTTGTTCCTGTTGGCGGTAGTTGAGATCATACAGACAGCCGGTGACAAGGAGGATGATGGAGGTGTCCCACTTACATATTATGTTACCCCGGCTATTAAAGCTGCCACACTGGTCAGTATGCCATAACTCCACCATTAAAACAGTCACACTGGTCAGTATGCCTTAACTCCACCATTAAAACAGTCACACTGGTCAGTATGCCTTACCTCCACCATTAAATCAGTCACACAGGTCGGTATGCCTTAACCCCACCATTGCAGCTGCCACACTGGTCTATATGCTATATGCCCACCATTAAAGTTGCCACGTTGGTCAGTATGCTTTACCTCCACCATTAAATCAGTCACACTGCTCTGTATGCCTTAACTCCACCATTAAAGCAATCACACTGGTCAGTATGCCTTACCTCCACCATTAATTCAGTCACACTGGTCTGTATGCCTTAATACCTCCACCATTAAAGCAGTCACACTGGTCAGTATGCCTTACCACCGCCATTAAATTAGTCCCACTGGTCTGTATGCCTTAATACCTCCACCATTAAAGCAGTCACACTGGTCTGTATGCCTTACCCCCACCATTGCATCTGCCACACTGGTCCGTATGCTATATGTCCACCATTAAAGTTGTCACATTGGTCAGTATGCTTTACGCCCACCATTAAAGCTGCCTTACTAGTCAGTATGCCATACCTCCACCATAATCATTAAACCATTAAGGGTACTGAGCTCGTCTGCAGACACTTTCACACACCCTCTAGAATTTGTCTTTATACAGCTAAAAGTGTGACTCATGGCTATGGTAATGTATATATTTGTTGAAAGCGCATGTCTTACATGTCTTAAGGATTCCAAATATATAAAAAAAATTCTCCTTAAACCTGTAGGTTGTGAAAATATTCAGATTTAAAAAAAAAATGATTTAAAATTTAATTTTGATTTTATAAATGCTATTTTTAAAAAAATTAAAATTGTAGTAACTTACTTCATCATTCCCTGAAGAAGACAACTCCAACAGGAAATCCTTGTCTCAGATTTATCAGTTTTGGTCTAGTTCTCATTCTATTGACATTCAATGGTATACTTCTTTACAAAATCGACCAGCTCATAGGTTTGAACTT
The DNA here is from genome assembly GCA_036873755.1 of Hanleya hanleyi. Classification (NCBI taxonomy): domain Eukaryota; kingdom Metazoa; phylum Mollusca; class Polyplacophora; order Lepidopleurida; family Hanleyidae; genus Hanleya; species Hanleya hanleyi. The sequence continues at coordinate 50,324 of JAVTVY010019174.1, forward strand.
TGAAGTTGAATTAAATTTCGATAGAATCAGGTCTAGTCCAAAATTGAGACAACTGAGACACTGATTTTCTGTTGGAGTTGTCTTCTACAGGAAATCATGATGTAAGTTACCATAAAGTTGAAAATAGTCATTTAAAAAAGAAGGCTCATTTTTTTTTTTTTTTAATTCGAATATCTTCACAACCTACAAATTTACAGTGAACACATTTATATGTTTGGAATCCTAAAGAAATGCGCTTTCAATAAATATATATATTACCATAGCTTTTAGGCATTCTTTTAGCTGTATAATTTAAGACAAATTCTGGAGGATGTGTGAAAGTGTCTGCAAGAGGGCTCAGTACCCTTAAAGGGAACGTAAACTCTGGTGAATGTGCGTGGCCAGTTAAAAGCTTTTTCCTCATGGAATTTAAATTGTGTATCAGATATTTTTTTACATTTTATTTAAACAGTACTAAACGTTTTAACTTCGCTACTCTGGAACAACTTAGAGGCCACCATGTTTGAAGAATCGTGACGTCAGCATACACTAGTTCTTCTGCCTCTGGAGGTAAAAACGCGTCAATTGGCAGAGGTGCAGTATTCGAGACTGTAGCTCACAAACGTGAACGAGGATGATAGTGTGATGTGTCGGGATTACCTGGCACCTTGTGACAGCCGAATGCAGAGCAGCCTGGCATGGTAGAATATCTGACAGAATCAGGCTGTATTCTACAACGAAACTAATCTATAACATTGCATCTCAGTCGAGGAACGGAGAGGTGCATAAAAACGACCACGTGTGGCCATGTTATCTCAGTCCAGAGAATGTCCAATGATGTAGGAGATTATCGGCGCAACTGAATATTACGCTTTCCCATTGGTTTAAAATCATGCCCAAAATAAACATGGCGGCACCCTCAAGAAATTGCAAATCACAGTATTTTCTATGTTTGCGTCTTTCTCATTTATTAGAAAAAAATGGGGAAAAATCTTTGTCACGATTTATTTAATCTATAGGGACTCTTGTATAATTCCCGCAGTGTTTTACCACAGAGTTTACGTTCCCTTTAAAGCTACCACGCTGGTAAGTATGCCATACCGCTATCATTAAAGCAACCACACTAGTCAGTATGCCATACCCCAATATTGAAGCTGCCACACTGGTCAGTATGCCATACCCCAACCATTAAATCAGCCACACTGGTCAGTATGACTTACACCTACCATTAAATCAGCCACACTGATCAGTATGACTTACACCTACCATTAAAGCTTCCACACTGGTCAGTATGCCTCACCCTCCATCAAGACTGCCACAATGGTAAGTATACCGTACCCCACCAATAAAGCAGCCACAATGGTCAGCATGCCTTATCCAAACCATTAAACTGGCCACATTAATCAGTTTGCCTTACCCCCACAATTAAAGCTGCCACACTGGTCAGTATGTTTTGACTCCACCATTAAAGTAACCCCACTGGTCAGTATGCCTTACCACCACCAATAAAGCTGCCACATTGATCATTATGCCATACCTCCACCATCGAACCAGCCACACTCGTCAGTATGCCTTATCCACACTCGTCAGTATGCCTTATCCACACCATTGAAGCTGCCACATTGATCAGTTTGACTTACCCCACCATTAAAGCTGCCACATTGATCAGTATGTCTTACCCCCACCATTAAAGCAGTCGCAATGGTCAGTATGCCTTACCTCCACCAAGAAAGCTGCCACATTGATCAGTATGTCTTACCCCCACCATTAAAGCAGTCGCAATGGTCAGTATGCCTTACCCCCACCAATAAAGCTGCCACATTGATCAGTATGTCTTACCCCCACCATTTAAGCAGTCGCAATGGTCAGTATGCCTTACCCCCACCAATAAAGCTGCCACATTGATCAGTATGTCTTACCCCCACCATTAAAGCAGTCGCAATGGTCAGTATGCCTTACCCCCACCAATAAAGCTGCCACATTGATCAGTATGCCTTACCCACCATTACAGCTGCCACACTGGTCAGTATGCCTTCACCCCCACCATTAAAGCTGCCACACTTGGTCAGTATGCCTTTACCCCCATCAATAAAGCAGTTACCCTGGTCGGTATAGATATGTTTAGAATGCCAAAATAAAGATGCTAGAATGCTTAGAATGAGTATCTATTGTATCATGTATGTAGAGGTTGACCAGATGTTTATGTAATTGCTGCCAGTAGAAGTCCCCATAATTAGCCATCCGCAATTCTGAGTCAGTTGCCATAGCGACAGTGACTTTGCCTCAGCAGTATTTAACATAGTGTTAAATGGAGAATATTTCAATATGCCACAAGCATTTTGCCACAACAGGAATCCTAATTGTGGGACTGCAGTAGCACGTAATTTATTCTCTCACGGAAATTTCTTTGTGAGCATGTATTGCATCATGGCCAGCTAAACCCCATATCAAATTGTTCGTTTCTTTGTCATGTTCATGGGAAGCTCTGGAAATTGACCGTGTCATAATGAATATGGTATGAAATTTTGATTATGACTTTGCAATACATGTGTGATATGTACAAGCACTTCATTTACAATGTTATAGATTGCTTATTTGTCAATGACTGTATTTTCATCTTCTTTCTTCATGTTCTTCTATGCTTTCAGCTCCTGTCTGTACTACTAATTCAAATAGAGCGTTTCTGTGGATTCATTACCTCAGGTGTTCAGTTCATATTCTGGTTTCTACTGACAACAGGGGCGATTGTTCCCTTCTATACCTTCATCATATTAAGGGTAAGTCTTGTCCCCCTCTATACCTTCATCATATTAAGGGTAAGTCTTGTCCCCCTCATATATTAAGGGTAAGTCTTGTCCCCCTCTATACCTTCATCATATTAAGGGTAAGTCTTGTCCCCCTCTATACCTTCATCATATTAAGGGTAAGTCTTGTCCCCCTCTATACCTTCATCATATTAAGGGTAAGTCTTGTCCCCCTCTATACCTTCATCATATTAAGGGTAAGTTTTGTCCCCTTCTACAGTGCAGATCAGCTTAATCTTCCAATTAGTGAACAGGGTTTACTCACTGATGGCGCGCCAATGTGCGGGCCTAATCACCAAGACTTATTACACCCCCCATGATGTGACCCTTGCTGCCACGCGCCGGTAGAATATAGGCCGGTCAAACCACTGAACCATTGTAAGCATGTCGGCGGTAAACAAAGGCTCCCCGTTGGGGCGCTTGCCGGATTGCGCGCTAACAGCCGTCGCCGCTTAAAACTGAATTGTTTTCAAAGAGTTCCCCCCTGGCGGGGTACGGCAAGAACACAATCTATTCTACAGTTTAAATTACTGGCTAAGTAATTAAAAAAATATATAGAAGATTTGACTTCAATAAGAATGCTGTAAATGATTATCTATCATTTTTTGTTTGCGCTCCAAGGAAACTCGGCCGTCTTGTGAACATTCGGTTGAGACTACGAATAATCTTCATTAACAAAAAGTTTCGCCAAAGATAGCTTAAAGTATGCCTAAATATATTATCAGAATTCATAAAACGTTGGTGTGTGCAAATTGCGAAGGCCGCCTCCTCTTTCAGAACGGCCAGTAAAACGGTTGAACGTAACATTTCAAATGAATACAGCTTCGTATAAATTCAGACACACGGGCGAGTCGAGGTCATAATCGGGGCAACATGCAGTGCTCGGTCAGACTAGTTGTCTCTTTGGCTTGTCTTGTTACAACCGCCTAACCAAAATATACACAGAAATTCAAAAGATCAATTAGCCCCTTACCATGCTTACAGAGAATGACAAATACTTGTATATGCTCTTTATTCGTTACCGCCCGACTGTTAATGGTTGCACACGAAACTTCCGATGAGGAAATAAGAATTAACAAATATTTATGGCCCACACATCGTTCCAGCTAAATAACAAAAAAGAAACAATAACAGAGATTTTTACCTAAACAATAAGTTAATGCCATTTCATTTCTTTTCAAATGAGACACAGACGCGCATTTTGTTGGACGAAAGCGGGATATCGCTTTACCCCGTCAGAGAGAGAATGCACTGTTATGTTTACATTCTCCACTTGTTTACGCCAAACTTAACGAGATGATTTATCTTTACAGTGTTGTTTTCTTGCTGACAATATAACATCCGTTATACTGTTCGACAGGAAGTATACATTAACACATATGAAATGTTGGTCTTGATGTCGGGGATGATCTCCCGCTATCAATGGTCCTTTGCAAATTAACCCGAAGATTAACACAACATAGCGGGATGTATTAACATTACAGCGGCAGGGCTAGAAAAAAATATATGTAATATGTTGCAAGATTTCAAACACGTGTTCTCATTTTCCCGCGAAAAGCCACGTGGGGCCAAACTGGTCGCGCGGGGCTATATTAAGCATGTTCAGACAGCATCCAACACTTGTACCAAAGTTCGTCTGGATAGCTGGGTTGTGTGTAGACGCCAGATTTCGTGAGGGTTGATCTATTTCACAGAGGAGTGAGTTCTGTTTTATTGCTGACAAATCCTCAGAAAGGGATTACCAGACTTCAATCAAATCAATCAACCGATTTCTAGTAAAAAGGTACGGGTATTACATAATTCATTTCATCGGTTCTTGTCCCACTGATTAAATATTTATACACTGCATAATCCGGTAGTAAAATCCCAGGCATTTACTCTTGAATGGTCAAAATTAACACAATTTGCAAGAATTTTTGAATATATAAAAACGAATGACTTGAACTTGCGCATCTGTATGAGAAGCGGCCGTAAGATGAAACTTCCAATAAACAAATACCTATTCTTTAATACCAGAAAAGCTATTCCGTGAGATGCGCAAGTCTGGGTCAACTTTGAAAGCAGGTGTCCGACGAAGCACAAATTACAATCCATTTTGGAAGCAGTGTTTATGATTAAAATAAATCTTAAATCTATTTCCTTTTACAAATTTTTAGATGGAATGCAAATATGCTTGATCCAGGTCCATTCATATATAAATTCATATACCTGATGTTATTTAATAGGTATGAATTACAGGCAGATATTCTGTGCAAACAGTTAGCTTCGTGCCGATTAACGCCACGTGGACTCCCGACTGATTTTCTTGAGCTTTCTCGCGTGAACGATCGCTCGCTAACAAAGACCTCACTAGCGGGCTCTGACTCTTGCAGCTCGCTTCCAGCCATTGTCTGACCGTGCTGATAGCGCGCGGCCTGTGTTCAATCAAGTCGACGGACTACATTCAACAGAGTTAGAACAATGGCCAGCCGATAATCATGGGCATTGGCGCGCTATACCTTTGTGCACTTCGTTTGCACGCCGTTGGTGCGCCAACACTACCCTTTCAGCTGGTCTGAAGTGTATGCCTTCATCATATGAACGGTAAGTCTTGCCCCCTTCTGTAGCTTCATCATATTAAGGATATGTCACCACCCTGAGGCAGTTTTGTACACCCCTGATAATTTGTCTTCTGTAGCAATGAATTAATAATATAAATGAAAACAATAGCCTCCATTGTTCGATTGAAATTTCATGAAAACTGTTTAACATATTTCAAATTTGATGGTATATTTTTCTTGATCAAAGACAACTAGAACTGGTAAACAGCATCTCAGTTTTTACCCCTCGGCCAAAATTTGGTTCAGTTCACTTTTCAACTCTGTTATTCAAACACAGAGAAAAAGTAACATTTACATTCTTCATTCAAATTGAAGAAAAGCCATATAATAATAGCTGGTGTCATGAAGAATATTGCCAGATATAAGCCATTTTTTGCTGCACTTCCGGTGATCGAATTATTAGGGGAATTATCGTATTTGTTACTTAACTGTGTGGTGTTCCTCACGTCTTCAAAGTAGTATGGTTCAAATTGAATACATTATGAATGGCTGGCGCCCAGAGCCGAGGCGTTTTCAGATGCGCAGCTTTGTATTTAAATTTCTGCCTAGTTCTATTCAAATGGAAAAAAAATTGATCTTTGTACATTAAAAGTTGAATAATGCAAAAACTAAGCCGAACTTAGACGATGTTGGCTAGATCACAAAGTTATTAACGTAAATGCCAAATTTCACCAGCGTAGCATGAAAGTTTTCGAGAAATAAGAGTTGAAAATTGGAATTTTGGCAAAAAAAATGAAATGCTAGAAATCGGTCAAAAACTGTCCGGCTATACATTTGAAGGCATAATTCTAATATTTCTCCTGAATTCTGTTACAATAACATTTTGCAACCTTTCATATAGAACCTAGTCACCAACCTACTTATTCCAGATATCTTTTGTACAAAAAGTATTCATTATTGTGGTTCTGATTTAAAATTAGAAAACTCACTTAAACTTGTTCGGCTGTAAATTCTTCACACCTGTGCTCATCATAGCATGGAGGGTATCTGAGCAAAGCCCAGGCTGCTCTTCTGTTTATAAATATATTTCAGACAATTTGGCTGGTCAGCACAGTACACACTCGTGCAGTCATTAACGCCTCAGTACACAGTCACGCGAAAGGTTAATCAGTTCCCTCACTGTTTTGGAGTGTGTCTGCAGTGTCTTTGCAGTGCGGCTATTATGTCCTATGAAGTGTAGGGTCTTCAAGAATGCAGTGTGTTTGCAGTGTGTGGCAATTGGTATTGTGGATCTCGGAAGTGTGGCTCCAATGTGTCTGCAGGGTGTCTCAGTTATGCAAATCAAGTACTGCAAACACACTGCAGACACACTTCAGTTTACAGAGCACACAGCATGATCAATACATCAGTGACTGGAAAAGCAAAACTGTCTTTCATAAACCTGAATTTGCCTCTGAAGAGATGTGCGTGTGTGTTTGTGTGTGTACCCTTTGCAAAAAACCTAAGAATTAGTGCTCACTAGCTAAGATTATTCTAGTCCATGTAGCACAGGCCGAGTCATTTGTTAATAATTTCAATTACATATTTTTGAATGCATGTTAATAAAGCAATATAAATTATGATACTTAATTAGCAATAGCCATGGATTTGAAACAAAATATTTGAATTGGAATCCGGAATTATGGATCAGCACTAGATGAACACTCAATTCAAAAAAATAATATTGAGAATGTACACTAATATGTTTGTCATCCAGTGATATTGGCAATGTAAGATGCTATTTCCTTTTTGGCGGAGAAGTAATTCAACAATAGACATGTCTGCTTTTTATACGCCCGCCCAAAAGGCGGACGTATTATGTGATGGCGGTTTCCGTCCGTCTGTCCGTCCGTCCGTCTGTCCGGTTCTCGTGTCCGGTCTATATCTGGGACAGTTTCCTATCCACAGCTCCAATTTTTGGTGAGTGGATACCCTACGGGGAGACGATGTGTCGCGTACCGAAATGAAGGTCGAGGTCACAGGTCAAAGGTCACTGGCCTAAAAAACAAGAAATCACTGAAGTGTTCGTGTCCGGTCTATATCTGTGAACGTTTTCTATCCACAGTTGCAATTTTTTGTGAGTGGATACGCCAGGTGGAGACGATGTGTCGCGTACCAAAATTGGGGTGGAGGTCAGAGGTCAAAGGTCACTGTTTCCAAAAATCAGGAAATCATTGACCGTTGACAGTTTTCTATCTACAGTTCTAATTTTTGGTGAGTGGATGCCCTAGGGGGGAATGATGTGTTGCATATTAAATGTAGGTCAAGGTCAGAGGTCAAAGGTCAGTTTGATCGAAAAATCAGGAAATCGTTAAAAATTTCTATTTTTTTGTGAGTGGATTCAATAGGCGGAAATGAAGTGATGCATACCAAAAATTAGGTCAAGGTCAAAGGTCACTGACCCCAAAATTAGGAAATTATTAAAAATAACATTTTTTGTGTCAATAGATACATTAGGGGGACACAATGTGTCATATACAAAAATGTAGGTCAAGGTCAAAGGTCAAGGTCACTGTGACCCCAAAATCGTGAAATTGTTAAAAATCATGATTTTTTGTGTGCATTGATAGATTGAGGGAAGACGATGTGTTGTGTACCAAAATTGAGGTCAAGGTCAAAGGTCAAGGTCACTGTGACTCCAAAATCAAGAAATTATTAAAAGTCACATTTTCATATGCCTGTCGAAGACGAGGTCGTGTAATGCGATGTTGCGTTCTGTCCATTCATCCATTAACATTTGTTGTCCATGCGATACCTCTAGTTTCAAGGTATGGATTGGTACCAAACTTTGAGTATACCTTACTCGCATGGCAAAGAGGAGCCATACATATGAGATCAATTTGTCAAAGGTCTAGATCACAGTCCCCCAAAACTGAATCAAGCTTAGCTGACTAAATGTGTTGGAATATTCGAAGTTCTTTCCCCTGCATTTATATGGTATTGTCCTGTGGAGTTGTCTCCCATGTTTGAAACGCTTCATTTAGTTAAACTGTTGTGAAATAAAAACCATACATTTACTAATTTAACGGGGAGAGGAGTCCTTTATGAACTTCACACCTGTTTATTAACTCAAGAACAAAGGTTTACTTCATCACTTTCTTCTTCCTTCATGAAAAATTCTCTCGTCTGAAAGGAATCCATTTGCAGGAAAACTACCATTTTTTTGTGTTTGACTATTGTCGATTTCAGTGTGGAATATGTGAGCTCTCAGCTCTTGCTTCAAGGTCAACTAGTTACCAAGAGTTAAGCTCTTTTTAGTTTATCATTCAATATAAGATGTGATATACATGTATGTTACATTCTCATAAGCAAAAAATTGTAGACCTTTCTCTGGATTGCTAGATCAATTGGAATCAAGGCTATTAAACAACCTTGAAATTTGAACCAATGTAATTCCAGATATACGGGCATATATTGAAGCCCCTTGGGCTCTTGTTTCATCTTCAATCTTCTTCATGATTCCCAAGGTCACAGTTCTGCTCGGAGTCGACGAAATATCCACCTCCAACATGCCTAATTGGTTGCATCTGAGGAGAAACATGTGTTTAAAATTGTTGAAATGAAATGAATGAATGAAATGACATGTTCTCATTTTTCAAGATGTGGGTAGAAATGTACAGTTGAATTGTGCAACAATCCTTAGCCTTGATCAGGAATAGTGCAATCAATAGACAAGAAAAATATAGCATGTGATAAGGATAGAAAATCTAATCATAATTGATGGTACTTTTTCTGATCACATTTTGATCATAGCGAACATTGGTTATGCTAACATTGTATTTATTATCAATATATTTTGAAACATATTTCTTTACCATTTTGACAAAATGTTGATATGGAAATATCTCAAATCTTCTGGAAATATAAACATTTCAAAACAACAAGTGAAGATGTAAACGGATTTATTTAGAGCTACTATCCCCACCCCCTCCCAACCAGTTAAATTCCACTGTTTTGACATGAACAGGAAATACACAAGCAGTGGTGTAATAAGAATATCTCACCCTCAAGGGATTTCCTTCATGGGTGCATGACCAATCTTCAGGTCCCCAATCCTGGGGTTTTCCAGCTGACAATGCACACAATGGCAAATTATACACACTGCCTTGATGAACTAGGTAGATCTGAAAGTGATATTGAGACTGAGATATGGACATTTCTTTGTGCATGTCATGCTATATGACCTATTAATTTTGACTGCAATTATAAGGTGAAGTACATATAGCAAAAGTTGTTGAGACCAGTAACAGTGGTTTAATATGCCAAATATGTCAAGGGAAACTTGTTGATAATAATAGCTGATCGTTGTTGTTGTTGTTTATCTGCAAATCCATTCTTAACTTAATGGTATTTTTCACTGGTGCTACAAGAAAAAATCACAAGGTGCTATATTCCCAAAATCTTATGCTTGAGAAAGTAGACGGCAGGCGGTGTTCGATCGATCAGTACGTGTTGTCAAAGCAGCAGCTCGATCACACACGTCCGTCCACTCCCATCGCCCGCCGTCCACTCCCACCGCCCGACTGTCGTCACTGATCCTCCTGGTGGGTCCACATTACAACACTTCCACTGTTCAACTAGAAGTTTTTGCTAATTAAGTTATGAAAAAAAGAAACATTATTCTATTTATAACTTACCATTACTAGCTTCACTGATCACCATCTGCAATACATTTCTTCAAACCCCCATAGTTCCAGCTTAACATGAATGAATCAATCTGATTTTTGCACTTGAGTCTGTTTTTCTTTGTAGTTCTTTGATGGCTGCATGATGGCACCCCCCAGTGGCCAATTAAACAATACAGGGGAGATAACCCCACCCAAATTATTGAACTAATACCATCAAGGCAATAGATAATCTAATAAACGATCAGGAAAAAAATTATATTATTTGTAAATAATTAGTGACAATGAAGAGGATGAAGTATTCTTTAATAGACTTTTTTTTTTGGAAATGTTAAAGGGGAATGTTATCACCGGAACTATGTAAACGTTAAAAGGAACGTAAACTCTGGTGAACCGCGCATGGCCAGTTAAAGCTTTTTCCTCATAGAATCCAAATCGTGTATCAGATATTTTTTTACAATTTTTTCAAAGCAGTACTAAACGTTTTAACTTCGTTACACTGAAACAGCATAGAGGCCTCCATGTTTGAAGAATCGTGACGTCAGCGGACACTAGTTCTTCTGCCTCTGGAGGTAAAAACGCGTCAATTGGCAGTGGTGCAGTATTCGAGACCGTAGCTTACAAACATGAACGAGGATGATAGTGCGATGTGTCGGGATTACCTGGTACATTGTGACAGCCAAATGCAGAGCAGCCCGGCATCGTAGAATATCTGCTAGAATCAGGCCGTATTCTACATCAAAGCTAATCTATAACATTGCCTCTGTTAGTCGGGGAACGGAGGAGTGCATGAAAACGACCACATGCGGCCATGTTATCTCGACGCAGAGAATGTCCGATGACGTAGGAGATTATCGGCACAACTGAATTTCGCGCTTTCCCATTGGATAAAAATCCTGCCCAAAATAAACATGGCGGCGCCCCTAAGAAATTCCAACTCGCGGTATTTTCTATGTTTGCATCTGTCTCATTCATTGGAAAAAAATGAGAAAAAATATTTGTCACGATTTTTTTAATCTATCTGGTGTTTTACCGCAGAGTTTACGTTCCCTTTAATATATACCTTGATACTGTAAGAAATCGACTATATAGTTTTCCCCCCAGTTTTCACGATTAAAACGCGTTCCTACCACGAGCCTGTCAAAGCGGTGACCTTTGACCCATGACGTCACAGAGTGAACCAGTCCGCCATAGCATTAGCATGCGTAAACAAGTCAAATCTGCTCCAATATTTTTCGATTTTTCTACTGTATTCTCGTAATTTGGAGGCATCATACCTCCCCTTTAAGCCCTAAGGCCTTTTAATCAACTTGTATCTCTATGTGAGCACATACATTGTATGTTCTTTTGGTACAATAACTTGAAATTGATCACCTGGAGTTCAGCAATAGGGTGTCCAAAAGAAATAAACTGGGCCTCTCCAAGGTGAGTTAGTTATTGTTTAAATAGCATTAAACATTAAATAGCTTCCTTCGGAATTGAAACTTTGTTTTCATTTGAGAGGACTTCTCCACAGGTATGGATTACCTCCTGTTTTAACATTAAATCGCAGCAATAATTGACAAACACATAATAAAATTAAGCACGTAAGCAATGTAAATAAGCCGGCCTGCCACAGTATACCAATCGGTCCGTCCCGTAAGAAATGAACAATAATGAACCATACAACGCCAATAAACACACACATATAACAATAAAGGCGTAAATAACTACATAGTATGCTCTTACAATAGCAAATTATATGTAGATTTTAAATTGACATCCACAATAATTGTTATGAATTAATCATACAATCAATAAGCCGGCCTAGTTTCCCTTTTGCTATTATTTAGATTGTTGCAAGATTTTTAGCATGGAAGTGTGAATTTACGATCCTGTGCATTATAATAACTGATTGATGCCTAAAAAATTGCCAGATAAAAGCAGAAATGTATAAATATTATTGTAAGATCCACAGGTAGTTGTAATTTTGTGTATAAGCATATAATTAGTGTATTTAAACCGGCCTGCCACAGCCTGACACGGCCTGCCGATCGGCCTGCTACAGGCTTGAAACAGGCCTGACATCAGGAAGATCTATTTTGACCCCAGATTCGCTTATATATGGCTCAAATCTATATGGCTCGATAGCGTCTCCTTCTTCAGTTCCATGATCGCTTCCTGCCTCTACACTCTATTCAGTTTCAAGACCTGTATAATCTCCAAAGTCACAGTCTCCAAAGTGGGTAACGCTGAAATCGGAAATCGGAGTCAGAGCTTGTACCGCTGTCTGTGTTATCCGCCATGTTTGACTCTGGCCGCTTCACTGTGTGACGTCACAGGGTAATCGCTGGGCGGATTTACTGGGGGTAAAAATCAGGCACTTGGGAGCCGTATTTCAGGATATTGCGTAATCGCTAAAATTTTGAAAAAAATTCTAAAAAATAAAGCAGGCCAAAGGGAACTGTTTTGTATCAGTTTTAGCCTTTCAAAAATTGTGATAACATTCCCCTTTAAAACTGATGTGTTCTTCTAAAATTGTTTTCCCCATTATGTCCAATTTTACTATACAATCTTTGGATTGGACTGATTATAAAATTTAAATTCAACAAGATTTCTTACATAATATGATACTATTTTGATAAAACTAATATTTGACAGATTGATATTATTAATATCTTTATTTTATTCAAATGGAAACCCATGGTACAGATCACTTTCAAAGAGACAAAAGTGTTCACAGTTCTGAGTAATATGTCATTAACCACAAAGTAAATCAAATGTCTCACGTGGCTGCAGGTATTTTGGATTGTGAAGTTCAAATCTGATGTTTAGTGATTTCCTGCAAATGATATTTGATGTCACTTAGTGAAATCAGGGTAATGAACCAACTTTAAGCTGGGATATTTCCAGAGCTAATTAAGCTCATTGAAACTTGTATAGTGTAACATTATGTAACTGTAAAAGTTTGTTGGAAAATTTCAATAATTTTTCATGAAAAATCAATTCGGTTAGTAACGGTAGTAACTCCTCGCAATAAGAACACCATTTGGTATAAAATTAATCATGTTCAGAAATCCTCTCATATTACAAAACTATACAGAGGACATTTTATTTTTCCACTTTGAAGAAAACTATATACATGTATATTTATTATATTAAATTTACAATCACTGATCTATCATATCACATAACTGCACAAATTGTATGTATCCTTATGGGTAAATCTTGTCCCCTCCTATACCTTCCTCACATTAAGGGTAAGTCTTGTCACATTCTGTACCTTCATTATCGTATCAAGGGTAAGTCTTGTCTCCTATACCTTCAGCGTATTAGCTTTTACTGGAATTTAGTTTTCAGTTCAGCAAGTCTGTAATCTTCTTACTAGATTTCCATTCTGCAATAATTTAAAATCTCTCTTTCCAATTTGTGTTTCAGGACAGCTCAGTGGTGGTAACAGCCCTATTTTATGTGGAGTTTGGTATAACACTGGTTCAGTTCCTGTTACACTGTAAAGCAGAGAGATTGCCTGTGGACTATTTTGATCATTCTGACCGGGTGAGTTTGGACCACAGGTCTGCTGGGTCAGATTTCAGAAGAGTTCATTACATGTGTACTGAATCCTCCTACAAGTAGCAGCTATAAAAAGTTTTTATCATATATTTCTATAGAAACATAAGTATGATAAAATGTGATGGAAATATCAACCTGTCTACCTCTTTCAGTGAAGCATTTTATCTTCTGGTATTAAACTTTCAACGTTTAATTGGTGTCCCACGCCTGTCAGAATCTTGAAATAGAAATTGCATCGCATTATATCCCATAATATTGTGATGTCACACCAGATCACCAAGGTGACATGATGATATTCCAGGAGGTTATATTGTTCCTCCGATTTGCTGGTTTGATGCGACATCATTAACGAGGGCTAAATATTCCAGACATGCTGGACAATATAAAGCTAATGATGCAAGTTTTCATATGTACATGTACCTATCTTATTTAAATTGTACATGTTTGTGAGGATTGGGATGCAAATTGACAAAAATATTTGCCAAAACAGTGGAAGGAAGTAGATCAGATACATTGTAATATAAAATATCTCACTTTATCTCCCACACTCAGCCAGAAGGCCAATGGAGGCATATAATGAATTCTGCTCTGTCCGTAGATCTGTGTGTTTATCCATTAAACTCCTTGCTTACACAAAAACTATTAAACTTTTTAGTTAATTTTAATCATGTTTACACTTAAAAAGGAATAGCATAGACATGGTTGAATTTCAGAATGATTTGTACTGATAAGGAATTTAAGGGTACCAATCTTACAATAATTTGAAATTAAAATATTGACCTGTATTATATTGTGATGATTGTGTTGTAGAAACCTTGTCCAGAAGTTCAGGGGTCATTCATATCAAGAATCTCATTTTGGTGGATCAATGGGTAAGTCAGCTCCTACAAAAAATCAGAGCCGGCTCAAAAGAGCTAGTATTTTGATGCATAATGCGTTCATGGACGAGCACTCGTGATGCTAGAATATGTGACATCAATACAATGTAGACTATTTTGGGTAATGCAGTTTCTCGTGTTTATAAAATTTGCGAGAGCTGTTGAGGTATATCGGTGATGTTAGACAAATTGACGTGACTGAATGTACACGATTTCCCATAGTGGTAAATGGGCAAGTGATCGGCCATTGTTCCATTTGCTAACATGTCAAATCACATTGAAAAGCGGTATCTCCTCTAACATGAACTACATCCCACTGTTGATAAATTTAGGCGAGTGATGGAGAGGGAGAGTGATTACTTCCTTTAAAAGCGAGAGAATGTAATGATTTCTAAGGCCATGGTATGATGCAAGAATTATGATCCAAATAGTCCATAGTTTGAATCCACATAATGTTGTTCACTTAACAAATGTTAGTCGACTGGGTCTGTTTTTCATGGAATTTTCAGAATAATTAATTATCGTTCTGCCCTTTTGAACAACAGACTGGTGTTGACTGGCTATAGGAAGACTTTGGAAGATTCAGATCTGTGGGATTTAAATCCAAGAGATCAGGGAGCTAACTTTATACCTGGCTTTGAAGTGGCATGGCAAAGAGAAGTGGAAAGGATCCGCAATTTACCGTAAGTTCGTTAACAGTAATTGGATAATTAGTAATATACAATAGGTTTACTGCTTGGTACATGTTAATTCCCTCTGTACTGGTATTTTAGGCATTTCAAACTGTTATCAACACTCAAAAAAATGAATCAAACAAATTTATCATCATCTTCACAGTTTAAAAGATGATACTCTGACATGTCCCAGTAATATAATGAAAAAGTTTTGCTTGAAATTGTCCAGTTTGTATGAATGGAAAGCAATTGTTGAACTCTTTTTCTATCGTTTAATTTGCACACATGGTGAGATCTCTGTATGTACTGGGTTTATGTGTATTCAGCAATGTATTAGAAACAACCAGATTAAATTTGAGGGGAAAACTGATGGGTTCTTCTGATTCATACAATCAAACAAATCTGGATGCATCCTCCATACATATATGCCTGAATATGCAGGGCCCCTATCCTAAACTCCTTATCCAAGCATGGCCCCTCCACAAGATCTAAAAATGCTGAAAGCTGTTTGGCCCGAACAACACTTGTATGCAGTTGATACTTCAGAAAAGTTAAATGTAAGTTTTTTTTTATGGCTAACACTGTTGTAGTATGACACAGAAATACTGCAGCACACTGAAAAATAGAATAGCAAACCTGTGTCTTTGGAGCCTGTCGCCAAGTTACCAGCAATGAATGGGAACTTTCTGAACCACTCGGCCACCTTTAATATACACCAGAATGAGGAGAAATTCATATGTAATCATTCAAAGCATTTAATTTTCCCTTTGCAACAGATCACCCAAACCCGTACCTTCGGCACATTTTAAAAATTCTTACCATGATCACGATGAGAAAACACCTCTGTTGAATGGATCTTCAACTGCAGGAGAGGTATCCTTCAAGGGAGGTAATTATGGCGTGAAGAAAGAAGCCAAAGTCGAGAAGCGGACAGCGTCTCTGTTGAAAGTTCTGGCCAAGACATTTGGACCAACTCTTCTGATTTCTTGGGGCTGCAAATTCATCTATGATCTCTTACAGTTTGTTAGTCCCATGATATTAAAGTAAGAGTTTGATGTTTTTCCTCCTATTCTTCCTGATTATCGTTTATGTCTTCAAGAAAATTGGCCAATCACATATTTGTGCAGTCCTCAATCAATACACCTGTAATCTAATTGTGCTTGCCTAGTGACCTGTCAATGCTAATTGTGCTGGCCCAATGTCCTGTCAGTGCTAATTGTGCTGGCCCAATGCTCTGTCAGTGCTAATTGTGCTGGCCCAATGTCCTGAGATTGTGACATGTGTGATGGCCCAATGCCCTGTCAATGCTAATTCTGCTGGCCTAATCCCTGTCAGTGATATATGTGCTGGCCCATTGACCTGTCAATGGTACATGTAATTGTGTTGGCCCAATGCCCTGTCAATGCTAATTGTGCTGCCTCAAGGCCCCGTCAGTGTTAATTGTGCTGTCTCAATGCCCCATCAATGCTAATTGTGCTGGCCCAATGTCCTATCAATGCAAATTGTGCTGTCCCAATGCCCTGTCAATGCTACTTGTGCTGTCCCAATGCCCTGTCAATGCTAATTTTGCTGACCCCATGTCCTTTCAATGCTAATAGTGCTGTCCCCAATGACCTATATGCTAATTGTGCTGTCCCAATGCTCTGGCAATGCCAATTGTGCTGGTTCAATGCCCTGTCAAAGGTATTGTGCTGTCCCCATGCCCTGTCAATGCTAACTGTGCTCTCCCAATGACCTGTCAATGCGAATTGTCCTGTCCCAATGCCCTGTCAATGATAATTGTCCTGTCCCATAGCCCTGTCATTGCTTATTATGCTGTCCCAATGCGCTGTAAATGCTTATTATTTTGCTGTCTCAATGCGCTGCATGTAAATGCTTGTGCTGTCCCAATGCCCTGCCAATGTCAATGCTAATTATGCTGTCTCAATGACCTGTCAGTGTTATTTGCGGTGTTCCATTGCCTTGTCAATGATAACTGTTGTGTCCCAATGTCCTGCCAATGCTAATTGTTCTGTCCCAATGCCTTGTCAATGCTAATTGTGCTGTCCCAATGCCCTGTCAATGCTGATTTTGCTGTCCGAATGCCCTGTCAATGCTAATTTTGCTGTCCCACAACCCTGTCAATGCTAATTGTGCTGTTCCAATGCCTTATCAATGCTAATATTACTGTCCCAATGCCCTGTCAATGCTAGTTGTGTTGTCCCAATGTCCTGCCAATACTAATTGTGCTGTCCCAATGCCCTGCCAATGCTAATATTGCTGTGCCATTGACCTGTCAATGCTAAGTGTGTTGTCCCAATGTCCTGCCAATGCTAATTACTAGAAAGATTTAATGGGTGTCCATTGTGTGTTAGAACAGTGTTCTCACAGAAATTACCTGTTAATCAGGAGATTTACCCAGTCACACAACCAACATTTTAAAACTTACATTTTGAAACATTCTAGAACAGTATATAACATTATAGTGTTTCGGAGGTGTGCTAAACTCATCAGGACATTTATACATGTAACCATGATAACTCGCATGCTATGATTGTGAGGGAAGACTTCATGCAGTAATATCGTGGTGAACAAAGTTAAGATTGTGGGCAGGGAGACTTCAGTAATTTCACGGTGTGCAAGTAAAGATTGTCAGCCGGGAGACTTCAGTAATGTCACTGAACAAAGTTGAGAATGTCATCAGGGAGACTTCATTAATGTCACAGTGTACAAAGTTAATATTGTGAGCAGGGAGACCTCAGTAATGTCAGTGTTCAAATTTAATATTGTGAGCCGGGAGACTTCAGTAATGTCACAGTGTTCAAATTTAATACTGTGAGATGGGAGACTTCAGTAATGTCACAGTGTACAAAGTTAATATTGTGAGCAGGAGACTTCAGCAATGTCACTGTACAAAGTTGAGAATGTGACCAGGGAGACTTCAGTAATGTCACAGTATACAAGGTAAAGATTGTGAGCAGGGAGACTTCAGTAATGTCATGTTGTACAATGTTATGAATGTGAGCAAGGAGACTTCAGAAATGTTGCATTGTACAAAGTTAAGATTATGAGCAGCGCGAGAGCGGAGACTTCAGTGATGTCACAGTGTATAATTTCAAGATTGTGAGCAGGGAGACTTCAGTAACGTCATAGTGTACACAGTTAAGATTGTGAGAAAGGAGACTTCAGTAATGTCATGTTGTACAATGTTCTGAATGTGAGCAAGGAGACTTCAGAAACGTCACGTTGTACAAAGTTAAGATTATGAGCAACGCGAGAGCGGAGACTTCAGTGATGTCACAGTGTATAATTTCAAGATTGGGAGCAAGGAGACTTCAGTAATGTTGCGTTTTACAATGTTATGATTGTGAACAGGGAGACCTCAGTAATGTCACAGTGTACAAAGTAAAGATTGTGAGCAGGGAGACTTCAGTAACGTCATAGTGTACACAGTTAAGATTATGATAAAGGAGATTT
Source organism: Hanleya hanleyi (assembly GCA_036873755.1). Taxonomy (NCBI): domain Eukaryota; kingdom Metazoa; phylum Mollusca; class Polyplacophora; order Lepidopleurida; family Hanleyidae; genus Hanleya; species Hanleya hanleyi. Next base: position 68,871 of record JAVTVY010019174.1, read on the forward strand.
CAGTAATGTCATGTTGTACAATGTTATGAATATGAGCAAGGAGACTTCAGAAATGTCACGTTGTACAAAGTTAAGATTATGAGCAACGCGAGAGCGGAGACTTCAGTGATGTCACGGTGTATAATTTCAAGATTGGGAGCAGGGAGACTTCAGTAGTGTTGCGTTGTACAATGTTATGATTGTGAACAGGGAGACCTCAGTAATGTCACAGTGTACAAAGTAAAGATTGTGAGCAGGGAGACGTCAGTAACGTCATAGTGTACACAGTTAAGATTGTGAGAAAGGAGACTTCAGTAATGTCATGTTGTACAATGTTATGAATGTGAGCAAGGAGACGTCAGTAACGTCATAGTGTACACAGTTAAGATTGTGAGCAAGGAGACTTCAGTACATGTCAGTAATGTCATGTTGTACAATGTTATGAATGTGAGCAAGGAGACTTCAGAAATGTCACGTTGTACAATGTTGTGATTGTGAGCAGGGAGACTTCAGTAACGTCATAGTGTACACAGTTAAGATTGTGAGCAAGGAGACTTCAGTAATGTCACGTTGTACAATGTTATGAATGTGAGCAAGGAGACTTCAGAAATGTCACATTGTACAATGTTATGATTGTGAGCAAGGAGACTTCAGTAATGTCACATTGTACAGTGTTATGAATGTGAGCAAGGAGACTTCAGAAATGTCACATTGTACAATGTTGTGATTGTGAGCAGGGAGACTTCAGTAATGTCACAGTGTACAAAGTTAATATTGTGAGCAGGAGACTTCAGTAATGTCACTGTATAAAGTTGAGAATGTGATCAGGGAGACTTCAGTAATGTCACAGTGTACAAGGTAAAGATTGTGAGCTAGGAGACTTCAGTAATGTCATGTTGTACAATGTTATGAGTGTGAGAAAGTAGACTTCAGTAATGTCATGTTGTACAATGTTATGAATGTGAGAAAGTAGACTTCAGAAATGTCACGTTGTACAATGTTGTGATTGTGAGCAGGGAGACTTCAGTAATTACAACACATATAAGGGAAGTGGGAAGAGGTGCCGACATACTGACTGCGTCACATGACTTCACAGAATAGTCTAATGGTTAACCTATTCTAAAGCACATACCAAGAATCTAACGATTCGTGATATGTGTTGTGTCTCAGGTACGCTTTTATTGTACCTGTTCATGTGGCAACTTGAATGATATGACCACACGGCTCCTAGCACCGGCATAAGCGGTATTAGATACAAATCTAGAGAGCTATGATGGAAATGCTCTGACAACTCGTATACTGGTAATTGGTGAGCTGTTTCGCTGTGACAACTCGTACATTGGAGATTGGTGAGCTGCATCGTCGTCAGATGTACACAGTGTACAAAGTTAATATTGTGAGCAGGAGACTTCAGTAATGTCACTGTATAAAGTTGAGAATGTGATCAGGGAGACTTCAGTAATGTCACAGTGTACAAGGTAAAGATTGTGAGCAAGGAGACTTCAGTAATGTCATGTTGTACAATGTTATGAATGTGAGAAAGTAGACTTCAGAAATGTCACGTCGTACAATGTTGTGATTGTGAGCAGGGAGACTTCAGTAATGTCACAGTGTACAAAGTTAATATTGTGAGCAGGAGACTTCAGTAATGTCACTGTACAAAGTTGAGAATGTGATCAGGGAGACTTCAGTAATGTCACAGTGTACAAGGTAAAGATTGTGAGCAATGAGACTTCAGTAATGTCATGTTGTACAATGTTGTGAATGTGAGCAAGGAGACTTCAGAAATGTTGCATTGTACAAAGTTAAGATTGTGAGCAACGCGAGAGCGGAGACTTCAGTGATGTCACAGTGTATAATTATGTCTCCCCCAACTATGTTGGGGGGAGACATCTAGTGTTTGTGCTGTCTGGATGGATGGATGGATGGATGTCTGGATGAATGGATGTCTGTCCGTCCCCTTGCCTTGTCTGCAAGATATCTTGAAAACTACTGGATGGAATTTCACCAAACTTGGATGGAAGCTTCATTGGGATAGCCCCCTCATTTGATTAGGTTTTGGTGTGTGTGCATGCATTCAACCATGTCCGGTGTCCGTCCGTCCATCCATCTACTTGTACATGTATATACAGGCCTTGTCTGCAAGATATCTTAAGAACTACTGGATAGAATTTCACCAAACTTGGATGGAAGCTTCAGTGGGATAGCCCCCTCATTTGATTAAGTTTTGTGGTGTGTGCGTGCATTCATCCGTGTCTGGTGTCCGTCCATCCATCTACTTGTACATGTATATACAGGCCTTGTCTGCAAGATATCTTGAGAACTACTGGATGGAATTTCACCAAGCTTGGATGGAAGCTTCATTGGGATAGCCCCCTTATTGTCCTCCGCCACGAAGTGGTGGGAGGACTTGGAAATGCTAGCCGTCCGTCCTTCCGTCCGTCCTTCCGTCCGTCCCTCCGTCCGTCCTTCCGTCCGTCCGTCCGTCCCACATCTTGTGAACGCGATATCTTGAGAACAATTCGACCAATCGACTTCTAACTTGAGAAGGTGCTTCACATCAGTTAGACGGCCATTGGCATTGATTTTCACTGTGGTACGTAATCCAAGATGGCCGCCATCGACCATATTGGATTCTGTCCGTCCCACATCTTGTGAACGCGATATCTCAAGAACAATTCAACCAATCGACTTCAAACATGAGAAGGTGCTTCACATCTGTTAGACGGCCATTGGTATTGATTTTCACTGAAGTGCGTAATCCAAGATGGCCGCCATCGACCATATTGGATTCTGTTCGTCCCACATCTTGTGAACGCGATATCTCGAGAACAATTCGACCAATCGACTTCAAACTTGAGAAGGTGCTTCACATCAGTTGGACGGCCATTGGTATTGATTTTCACTGAGGTACGTAATCCAAGATGGCCGCCATCGACCATATTGGATTCTGTCGGTCCCACATCTTGTGAACGCGATATCTCAAGAACAATTCGACCAATCGACTTCAAACTTGAGAAGTGCGTAATCCAAGATGGCCGCCATCGACCATATTGGATTCTGTTCGTCCCACATCTTGTGAACGCGATATCTCAAGAACAATTCCACCAATCAACTTCAAGCTTGGGAAGGTTCTTCACATCAGTCAGACGGCCATTGGTATTGATTTTCACTGAGGTACGTAATCCAAGATGGCCGCCATCGACCATATTGGATTCTGTCGGTCCCACATCTTGTGAACGCGATATCTCAAGAACAATTCGACCAATCGACTTCAAACTTGAGAAGGTGCTTCACATCAGTTAGACGGCCATTGGTATTGATTTTCACTGAGGTACATAATCCAAGATGGCCGCCATCGACCATATTGGATTCTGTTCATCCCACATCTTGTGAACGCGATATCTCAAGAACAATTACACCAATCAACTTCAAGCTTGGGAAGGTTCCTCACATCAGTCAGATGGCCATTGGTATTGATTTTCACTGCGGTACTTAATCCAAGATGGCTGCCATTGACCATATTGGATTCCATCCGTCACAGATCTTGTGAACGCGATATCTCGAGAACAATTTGACCAATCGACTTCAAACTCGAGACGGTGCTTCACATCAGTTAGACAGCCATTGGTATTGATTTTCATTGAGGTAGTATCTAATCCAAGATGGCTGCCACTGACCATCTTGGATTTCACTCACCCATATTCATAATATTGTACCCATCTGTGTTATGAACATGATATCTTGATCTATTCCACCCATCGATTTATAAACCTCACCATCCACAAATCCATATACAATTACGGTAAGTTCCCTAAGTATTCGTGACCGTAAATTAGAGTCCCCATATTAAATGCTCATACTGGTCGACAATGAAAGGTCACAATACGTCGACTGGTGTTTCTTTAATTTTGTGATATTTACTCCAGACAGCACTCTTAAATGATATAAGATCGACAACCACGAGACATTCACTGTACCTTGTGTGTAGAATGATGACTAATATACATCGGCGAAGTTCAGTGATACGTAACACGTGTGGTCGAGGGGAAACTCCGAAGCAAAACCCGGGAAATGTTTGTTGTGCGTTTAGATTTATCAGGCAATAATTCGCAATTGATCAAAGCATAAATAAAGCATTCTTTCTGCTCTTTAACCATTAAATTGGGTTCGAATAATTGACTGCAATGATCGGCTGAGAATGAAGAGATAAGTTTCATCGGACGCCCGGCCAATTCAAATTCACAAATTCGCGTATATCCTTTTGTTAGTACATACGGGACAAGGGCATATTCTGTCACTTAGACATTCTGATATTTTCTTTATTTTCTCTTCAGGACATGCTTAAACTCTTGCAGAATTTTTTCACGGCCGAGAAGACCAGGCACAACTATCCCAGTGACGCCAATGATGTTTACGTGAAAATATATAACGATCTAATGAAGAAACACAGATTACGTCATTTTCAGATTGAGAATCAAACCTAATAATTTCTTGATTGCTCTTCATAGGGAAATATTGTGGAAGGGCTTTTCAAACTGTTTATGTCAATGAAACGAACAGCAAATTAAGCAAGCGCCCGACACTATCTGAAGACCCATATCAGGGCCAACTCGACTGAGACCCATATCAGGGCCAACTCGTCTGAGACGATATACAATCTTCCCAGCTGGAACGAGCTCATCCCGCCATGAATAGCGGCTAAACGAAAGACATGAATTGCTTGCCCATTCTAACAATTCACTGTATCCCTTCGATCCTTTATTAACAAATGTATGAAAACACTTTCATAGAATTAGGTGGGGTCTGTAGACATGGAAGAATGAAAGTTTCAACATGCCACGTGTTGGTTGTACATTTTCCCGCCATACGGAGTTGCAATAACATCATGTGATCAATACTTGGATAGCATGGCACGTGGGCCAAATTTCGCTTGTACACGGTTCCCGCTTCATAATATATTCAGCCAACACAACCTCAATATAATTGAGACAGTATAATTTAGAGAATAAGTAGACAGAAAACCTATTAGTTTATTCCATCTTTTTATTTTTTTTAACTTTTAATCTCAACCCACTATTCCGACCTCCGCTTCAGTTGCTATCAAATTATCGCCTATGATCTCGGCTATCTGACGTAAAGGTCTCTTCCGACATTCAACTTTTGTGTCAATAATCAAGTCAGATGTATAGTAATATCGTCACTAATAGTGTAAAAAACTCACTCAAAAATTCTAATTTCCAAGGACTTTCAAGGCCATTAATTTTCAATATAAAAATTATGCACTTTTACAAATTTTTAATGACACATGCGAACCACGAAACAATGACACCGTGCACGATGACGCCGTTCCACGCTTTTTACGGCTATGAAGATTCTGATGGAGCCAAATGTCACGGTTAATCCTGCACGTCACAGCTTTCTTTTCATGATAATTCTCTGAAAAATATCCTCGTTTCTATTTTATCCAGGGGTGATTGAAGAGAATAAGTCTGTACTATTGCTTGCTCCTGAGAAGTTGAATACAAGAGCGCAAACTTCTTTGGTATATGCATCACCGCGAATTCCATGGCCGTAAAATATTCTGAATCGCCGCGTTCGTTGGAAATGATACGTTTCTAAATTATTTTTGTCTGAACAGTACAAAATATGTTTTCAGTATCATAGCTGGGAATTTCAACATTCGTGTCTTCGGTAAAAAAAATCCGAAGTCGGACCCAAATAAGCGCGTTTCTGGTTTTAGGGTGAGGCGCACATGGCATACAGTCGCCAAAATTAATGCAACTTGTGGTTGGGGTTGATCGTAAATCTCTACCTTGTGACTAAGAACATCCGTGGTTCAAATGTCCGGTCAAACTTCAGCATTATATTTTTTTAAGACCGAATGAAACGTAACTTCCAGTTCTTCATTTTGATATTTTCAGTATAATATCGAATGTATGCTCTCTTCAATCGGCATTGTTTAATATCGCACGTCCCCGTAAACCGGCAATATTCCCAATTTAATGACCATGAGAAATCGCGGTTTAAACATTGGATACATTTCGTTTGAGACATAATGAAATTCAACTTAGTTGTTATGTTCAAAATGCTCAATAGTTTGCACGGTTTATCAAATACTAATTCTAAGGAAAATCGTTGATCTGGAAGTTTTCCCATCGCACAACTACATAATATTATCAATCTCGCGACCACGATAAATGGGGGATTTTCGAATAGTTAGGACCGCGGTTTTTCGCGAATGGGCCGTTTTCGATTACTTAGGGAACAGAGTCACGTGACTTGGCGAAAAATGCCCGTTTTCGAATTTACTTAGAGTCGCGAATACTTAGGGAACTTAACGTACAGACTTACATTCCAGTGTTACACTACCCATTACTG
>JAVTVY010019175.1:0-71703 GCA_036873755.1 Hanleya hanleyi
GCTTCCATTCACTAAACCGTACTTTCCTTTCATAATTTATCGTGGATAATTTATGAACGAATAATTTTAAACGAATAATTAACAAGTGGAAAGGTCCAAGCTGTTCTTGTTATCTCTGCAGGTACCATATTTGTAATTAAATAATTCTACCCTAGATTTACTACCTTTTAAATAGGAGTGTTATGGTATTCCTATTGTGTTGCTGCCCCCCCCCCCCCTTTTTTTTTTGCCTAGTCCGTTTTATTTGCGTTGTAATACATGCTTCCATACTCTTTTAATTATATATATGTATATACACGCATATGTTGGTCGGACCAATAGCTTTTGTAGCTAATGTTATCTGTATTAACCACTCCGACGTTAAATAAAGATTGAAATGAAAAATGAAATAAATTATCGCCACTTTTTTACTTTCTATTCAACTCTATGTGATTGTAAAGTTTCACCTCGCTGCTTCGTCAAGTACGCGGATGTTCGCCGTATCCATTGGAATATATTTTTGGACTGGCAAAATAATTTGGCTTGAGGGAGCTTTTAAAATTACTTATTTGACTTATAAATTATTATCGGTTGGTTAAGGACGGCCGAGTAAATACGAATGAGGGGGTCCATGTTACAAGCCGAATGTGGTGGTTTTGTTTATCAGCCTCGCATGTGGTTTTGTTTATCAGCCTCGGTTTGGTATTACCATGACGTAGGTTGTGACGTAGGCTACCTGCTTCGAGTGCATAGGAACTATTCTCGACCGCAAAATAAACCGGATCTAACAGCAGCTGAACCAAACAGCACATGTGACGTCATCGCTGACACCCGACACCAGGTCATGTGATGCAATATTGCCAAAGCCTGGCCAAGATGGCTGCTGGGACGAAGGGGCTTGTGAAAGGCTGAGGTCTATTCTGCCTAATATTTGTGTGTTTCCGGCATTTTACCAACTATCTGATTAATTCTGTTTTACAAGCAAGAGTATGTGGAGATTATTCACCGGAATTCCAAGAGGTAAGATGCCTCATGCTTGATGTCATTCCGTTAGAATCGTGTCGAAATATTCGGGGAAGCGAGCAAAGGAAAATCGGTCAAGCAAGGCCTTGAGCAAGTAGGGTCAAGAGGAGGGGTGTCACGTGGTTAATTTCAGTAAGGGTTTTCTTACAGTCGTGTTGGAAGGTCGATAGAATGAACCATGAAGATAATTGACCAGTCTGGTACCCGCCCCCCCGTTCCTTTTTTTTTGAAGATATTGACAGCTGATGGAGGAAATATTGAATAATGAATAACTATATTATCATAGTAGCAGGCCCTACCCCAATGCACCCACTTCCAAAGTTAAATCTGGGTGATATTGGTATTGAGATAACCTAATTCCAGAGTAATTATGCCAAGTAGTTTGAAAATATATTCTTCATAGATACATATTTTTATTTCCAGAACAACTAGGACAACAATGTGGTGTTTTTATTTTCAGACCACACTGAAGGGGGCAAGGGGTATTTTCGTACTCCGTTTTGGGGTAATTTTCATTATCCGTTCTCAGTTCTGAGGAAAACTAATTTTGCGTACACACGTTCTGGACGTATTCCACGTTCACCGTATTTTCCTATTTTTAATTCTCTGTTCCACCAAGTTATAATTTTGCATTCCTTGTTTTGTGAGATTCGTTATTTACGTTCCCGTTCACACTGTCACTCTCGTATAAATTGCTTGCCTCGCGGATTCAGCTCTTCATGCGAGGCTCTGTGAGCAGAAGTGGAAGGAGCATCACTGTAACCAGGCGATATGACCTTTAGGTCATTCTCCAGCTCGCCGGATATCTATTGGAGCAATCTTCACCAGCTTGCAAGCAGACTGGCTTGGACAGTAATTGGTGCCATTTTTGGAAGCTCCCGAAGGGCCCCTTTACTAGCATTTAGAAAGCATGGGAACTACATCTACTTTCTTCTTTCGTTGGTTGGCTCGTTTATGACATGTGCTGAAGAAATCCCCACAAATCCTCTTCTTTGATTCCGTGGTCCAATTTTGAAATTCCAATGGCGACATATAGGCCTATAATTTTTTTTATAAATCCACATCTGAAAACCGTCCTTAAATATCACTCTAGTTACTTATATGGGTTATTTTGTTTACAGTTTTGGAGTATATAATGAAATATGTTGTCAACTGTGGACAATTTCCAACGTTTTCCGATGTTTACTCCTCTGCATGTACTGACATTAACAACACTATTAAACAGGGTGGTAGCTAATAAAGTACACGCTTGAATTCTTCACGAATTGTTTTTTCTTCGTATTTGGATTATTTTTTTATTTTTTCTCCGTACTAGAGATATTTTTTTTTACGTTCACACGATCGCTTATCCCTCTTGCCCCCACTGAAGGGTGAATACCTGAACCTTGATCACTGAGTATTAACATTTAAATGATCATACTATTTTAGTACATTTTATACCGACCCTATTCCAATGACCCATATTAATAATCAATAAATCCTCCATCTGTATGGGATATTCTTGGCCTGTTTTCTCAGGTTAATGTATTCAATGCCATTATAACTTATTTATGAGGTCAATATAGATTCAGTATGGGAAGGCTGTAGATAGGATTTAAAAGCTTAACATATGTACCAGCAGTCCTGTCATATATATACATATAGCTGAAAATCAACAAATTCGTCCATCTTTTATTTTTATTTTTTCGTTTCATTTTCCTTGTTAGAAAATCATGAAGATGATGTACTAACTTAGATATGTGATATTAAAACGGGAAAGTTGATTTCTAACTTCAAATATTTTAAAACCAATTTTATAACTATTGAATCGATTGCCATTTACTTACAGGTCCTTGTACTACTACATGTAAATAACACCAGAATCCAGATGATCCACTGAGTAGCTTTACATAGTAAAGAAGTATTGTTACTCCGAATAACGACAGAAAAGCCATATTTTGATCAATATTTCGACATATATTATGTCATCGTCAGGACTGATACGCATACATGTTCAACAACACATTATATACTACACAGGTGAGAAATGTAACCATTCAGGTCTCAGTAATTACAAAAGACATTGTAGTACAACAGTAGTCAGGTGAACACTTTTCATGGTAAATAACATAGTTCTTGGTAAGCATATGTGCAGATTGGTATTACAAAGATTGTATATACAACATGAGAACAAAGGTGAACAGATTCTGTTAATTGAATAGAGTGAGTTCTTTAGATGCTTTTAAACCAGCGTTTAATATCGGCCGTGTACGTCTTATAGCAAGGGCTTCTTTAAATAGTATTTCTGACCAGTGTTTGGCTTTGTCTATTACTTTACAATTGTTTGTGATTAGAGGTTTGAAATTGGAACTGTTTTTATTAGAGAAGGAGTCAGGTAGTTGAAACATGCTGTGTATATAGAGAAAACCTTCACATTTAACAATGTGATCAAAAACACTACCCACACCAGATGCATGCTCACGGAGTCGTTCAGTCAGGCATCGGTCCGTTTTTCCTATGTACTCAGCATTACAACCTGGACATGTAAATTTGTATATAATCAAGCTTTTGTATTCGTCAGGAGTTTGATCTTTAACTGAGGTATAATAGCTAACTTGTCTAGTTTGCCATAAATATACAAAACGTACATCCTTTTTTAGATGCTTTTTTATTTTTGACACGCATTTACGCGCAACACGTTCACCAAATTTACCTAAATATGGCAATCTCAGCCAAATCCTGGGAATATCACCGTCATTACGGTCTGAATGACGGTCTGAAGTTGCCTGTGGAGGGTTTCTTTTTTGGCAAGACTTAAATTTCTCAATCAGACGTGCAAGCCCTTTAGTATATCCATTCCATAAAAGAAATTTTTTGACACACAAAAGTTCAGATTGTAATACAGATGGTGAACTACAGAGTTTAGTTGCTCTAGACACGAGGGCTCGTACCCAAGCAACTTTTCGGGACCATGGCGCAAAACTTTCGTAATGAATGTATTGTCCAGTGTTAGTAGGCTTTCTATAGATTGTGGTTTCTTCTCCATTGAACTGGATATCCAGGAAATGTACATAAGCACAGTTTTCAAATGTTTCATTAGTGAACTTCAATTGTGGATGGAAAGAGTTGAAAGTTTTCAATATAGTATCAAAATTGCTTGGTTTAGCCAAGACGAGAGTATCGTCTACAAAGCGAATGTAGAACTTGATAATGTCCTTTTTAATAAGGTCGTCCACAAGCTGTTTTTCAAGTTCTGTCATGATGATGTTTGCCAACACAGGGCCCAAAGATGAACCCATAGACACACCGTCAATTTGTTTATACAATTGTCCATTGCAGGAAAACGGGGTTTTAGTACATGTATCCAAAATAAGTTTCTTAAGGGTTCGTTTCCTCAGTTCTGTTAAGAATGACGTTGGTGACTTTTGACAGTGGAACATTGGTGAACAAGGATTGTACATCAAAAGAAACGAATCTATATCCTTCGTCATGAAGATGAGCTGGTATACTATTAATCCTCTCTGCGGCGTCAAAAGAGTCTTTCACATTATATTCATTATGAGTCAGTGGATTCAAAAGTTTAGCCAAATATTTTCCAACTGAGTAGTATGCAGTTCCGGTTGTGTCAATGATGGGTCTCAATGGCGGTATAAGGTCAAATTGATAGTATACCAGCAAATTGATAGTATACCAAATTAATAGTATACCAGCTCATCTTTATGACGAAGGATACAGATTCGTTTCTTTTGATGTACAATCCTTGTTCACCAATGTTCCACTGTCAAAAGTCACCAACGTCATTCTTAACAGAATTTACAAAGACAAAGAAATAAATACCAAGCTGAGGAAACGAACCCTTAAGAAACTTATTTTGGATACATGTACTAAAACCCCGTTTTCCTGCAATGGACAATTGTATAAACAAATTGACGGTGTGTCTATGGGTTCATCTTTGGGCCCTGTGTTGGCAAACATCATCATGACAGAACTTGAAAAACAGCTTGTGGACGACCTTATTATAAAGGACATTATCAAGTTCTACATTCGCTTTGTAGACGATACTCTCGTCTTGGCTAAACCAAGCAATTTTGATACTATATTGAAAACTTTCAACTCTTTCCATCCACAATTGAAGTTCACTAATGAAACATTTGAAAACTGTGCTTATGTACATTTCCTGGATATCCAGTTCAATGGAGAAGAAACCACAATCTATAGAAAGCCTACTAACACTGGACAGTACATTCATTACGAAAGTTTTGCGCCATGGCCCCGAAAAGTTGCTTGGGTACGAGCCCTCGTGTCTAGAGCAACTAAACTCTGTAGTTCACCATCTGTATTGCAATCTGAACTTTTGTGTGTCAAAAAATTTCTTTTGTGGAATGGATATACTAAAGGGCTTGCACAACGTCTGATTGAGAAATTTAAGCCTTGCCAAAAAAGAAACCCTCCACAGGCAACTTCAGACCGTCATTCAGACCGTAATGACGGTGATATTCCTAGGATTTGGCTGAGATTGCCATATCTAGGTAAATTTGGTGAACGTGTTGCGCGTAAATGCATGTCAAAAATAAAAAAGCATCTCAAAAAGGATGTACGTTTTGTATATTTATGGCAAACTAGACAAGTTAGCTATTATACCTCAGTTAAAGATCAAACTCCTGACGAATACAAAAGCTTGATTATATACAAATTTACATGCCCAGGTTGTAATGCTGAGTACATAGGAAAAACGGACCGATGCCTGACTGAACGACTCCGTGAGCATGCATCTGGTGTGGGTAGTGTTTTTGATCACATTGTTAAATGTGAAGGTTTTCTCTATATACACAGCATGTTTCAACTACCTGACTCATTCTCTAATAAAAACAGTTCCAATTTCAAACCTCTAATCACAAACAATTGTAAAGTAATAGACAAAGCCAAACACTGGTCAGAAATACTATTTAAAGAAGCCCTTGCTATAAGACGTACACGGCCGATATTGAACGCTGGTTTAAAAGCATCTAAAGAACTCACTCTATTCAATTAACAAAATCTGTTCACCTTTGTTCTTATGTTGTATATAAATCTTTGTAATACCAATCTGCACATATGCTTACCAAGAACTATGTTATTTACCATGAAAAGTGTTCACCTGACTACTGTTGTACTACAATGTCTTTTGTAATTACTGAGACCTGAATGGTTACATTTCTCACCTGTGTAGTATAAAATGTGTTGTTGAACATGTATGCGTATCAGTCCTGACGATGACATAATATATGTCGAAATATTGATCAAAATATGGCTTTTCTGTCGTTATTCGGAGTAACAATACTTCTTTACTATGTAAAGCTACTCAGTGGATCATCTGGATTAAGTATATATTGTTCTATGTAAACTGTGGCCTTTAACGTGTATCCTATTTCACATCCAAACATTTCATCACAGACCAAATCAGGCTTCAAATTTAGGTCAAATTGCCACTGATGGTGAAATATCCTACATCAACCAATTAAGTCAGCCTGGTGCAATAACCCAGCAGAACAAAGAAAGATGTGGTATCATCCTTCAGATTAGCCTGTGAGCAACAATGATAAAGTTTACTGAGGGTGAAACAAAGCCATCCTGCAAGCCACCCAAGGAATGTATCAGCTTGTGTTGGGACATTTTGTTGGTATCATGTAAGTTGTTTAATAGTTTACTGATTCAAATCTCCATACCATATTTTCTGTTATTCAACAGACAAATTTCTTTACTGGTTTTAATTGTTTAAGTTTTACTGGGTTTCAACTGCTACAGATAGTAACATAGTACTGATACTGTAGAAATGGGTAGTGTGAATTTAATTATTCCATGTTGAGTACAATTTGTTCACATGAATGGTGGAATGTCTGGAATCTCAAATGAAAGCGTGTTATACATGTACATATCTCAAGCATGTCAGAGGAACAAACATGGTTGCAATAAGATATAATCAAAGAAATTTCGTGACAATTATCGAATCTAAGTAGGCCCCTACGTAACAAAATTAGCTTAATAAAAAGGCCTTCCTCGCGTAAATTGTTTTCTTTTGAGAGAGAATGATATTTTCTGAGTTAAGAATTTCCTGTATAAAGATAGGTTGTTCAAGGAGGCTTTGTTTTTGCCGCTGTTGTGCTTCAAGTTTTTAACAAATTTTCCATTTAATATTATGCTCTAACCATGTGTTACAGCCGACATGGTATCTGCAGAAGCCATTCTTACTATCAGTTCAGCATAGGACGCATTCATCAAAATTATAGCATAGTGACTGTACAAGGGGGATCTTCCAGCGGAGTCGGGTGGGGTCGGCGCTGAAATTAGCCAGCGCTAAATGGATATTATCTCGTTTTGGTCAATTTACACCGACTGTATTTGTTGGTCCTATCCATCCAGAAATCTGTCTTTCTTTTAAAGTGGTCTAGATATCTTCCTAATACACTTATCTATCCTTCTGACCCATTTTAGGTGTTTAAAGGGGGGCCACCATGCCCTCCGAGCCACCGCTAAATGGATATCATCTCGACATTGTGAATTTACAGCGACTGTAAGCGAAAGTTAATAGTACCCACTGTCAATTAGAGACTGCTATATAAATTCTCTCACGCTAGCATATAGGGTCCCCAAGTCATCTCTCGAGTACACACTTAAAACATATCAACCCTTACTTCGTAGGTCCTGTGACGTTAGTCACACTACCATGTGATCAAGGTATACCATCAAATTTGAAATTTTTCGCGAAATTTCAATTGAAAAATGGAGGCTATTGTTTTTATTTCATTTTTATTTTATTATTATTATTATTTTTACATATTTTCTACATAGTAGTAGCAATATATACATTATTATTTTTATGTTGAATATTTATTGCTAATGACGACAAATAGTTTTTAGCACTTTAGAGTGGCCTCCCATGCACCGCTGTTCTAATATGACATTCCTTGTATAGTTTTTCGAGCTCGTTCCTTCTCATTCACCGAACGCTATATAGACGATCTTCTCGCTGTGGATAATCGCTATATAAATGACGCAGTGAAGGATATATATCCACCTTCACTGGATTTGAAGGAAACTACAGATAATCCTACAGGCACATGGTATTTATACCTATATCTCTATAAAAATGAAGCGGGCCTTCTCTCTCGTCGACTGTATGACAAAAGAGATAATTACAGTTTCGACATCGTAAACTATCCCTTTCTGGACAGTAATATTCCAGTGGGACCTGCATATGGCGTATACATATCACGCCTAGTAGCATTTGCTAGATCCTGTGTTAAATGTGACGATTTTAATCAACGTCACAAAACATTGTTGCAGAAACTTATAAAACAGGGCTACACCACCAAGCGCCTCCACTCAAAGTTTCTCAAATTTGGCGATACATATCGCATGCTGATAGCAAAATACGAGCGTAGCGTGCAAGATCTATGGCGTTACGTTTCGTAACTTGTGTCTAATTCCGCTTAACCCGGGGCTAGAGGCCGTATGAACCCATGTACTTCAAGATCCTCGTGGTACTCATATGAACAGTCACAATCAAAGCGTGACTGAGATACATCATTCTTTGGATGACGACTTTACAACGAATATTATGGATTAAGAATACTGATCAGCGATACGGATTTGATATTTTTGGAACATCATGATGTCTTGCCGGCATCATTGAAAACTGTTGACCGCTTCTCTCTTGCAGGAAACAAGCCTATTTTTATGTATACTATGATTGTCTTTTTGAATTTGGTGCTAATTACAACACATATAAGGGAAGTGGGAAGAGGTGCCGACATACTGACAGAGGCACATGACTTCACAGTATAGTCTTCCGGTTAACCTATTCTAAAGCACATACCAAGAATCTAACGATTCATGATATGCGTTGTATCTCAGGCACGCTTTTATTGTACCTGTTATACTTGATATTGTTATATGGAATATGGAATAGGTCTTTGGATTATGGACGCGGATATTCTCTGATGGACGACGGCTGAATTATGAATGACGGATCAGACGCTTGTAATTTGGAATATATGAAAGTTCGGGGTGTCGTGCTGGCCTTAGTTCAGGAGACTAAAATAGGTGAGACTGAGAAGCTGTGGACAAGAAAAAATTTTAACATTTACTTGGTCCTGGGGTTCCAGGGGTCTGGACATGCTCCCCGATGGCAGTGGATGGGTTCAATAAGTATAGTCAGATGTAAGCATTTGGAATATATGAAAGTTCGGGGGTCGGGCTGGCCTTAGTTCAGGAGACATAGGTGAGACTGAGAAGCTGTGGACAAGAAAATTTTTTAAGTCCAAAACTTTAACATTTACTTGGTCCTGGGGTTCCAGGGGTGGGGACATGCTCCCCGAGGGTAGTAGATGAGTTCAATATGTGTAGCCCGATGTAAGCATCTGAAATATGAGGGTTCCGTGGTTGGGCAGGCGTTAGGATCAAACTTTAACATTTACTTGGTCCTGCAGATAGACAGACAGACAGACAGACAGACAGATAGACAGACAGAGAGATAGACAGATAGACAGACAGACGGGCATCATTGTGGCACCTATACCGAGCTTTCCGCAGCTAAAGCTACGGGCTCGATAAAAACTGTCTGTTGTAGAACCAATTTTGACGCCAGTGGCAAGGGAAACTTTTGTAACACCTTTGGTGACACCACATGGATAGGGTTCCATTCAAGTGTTTAATCAGAGTACAGAGGATGTGTGGTTGCAACTAAAGACGAGGATAGGGTTGCTGTCCCAAGTAGAGACGTTGAGCTTGGATAATATAGTGTTAACTGCAAACCGGTGGGTATTGGTGAGGTCCAGGTAGATCTTAGCTCAACAGAGCAACAACAGAATATAAACGCTGCTTCAGCAATACAGAAGAGTGTTTGCCTTTGGTGATGAACTGTGTGACTGACAAGGTGAATCACCATATAATAACTGAATATGAACAACCAGTTCGCTTGGCTCACAGGAGACTTCACCCAATTCAACTGGGTGAGGTGAAACAACATATTGAACAGTTATTGAAGAGAAATGTAATTACAGAAAGTAATTCGCCATATGCGAGTCCTATGGTCCTAGCGAGAAAGAAGAATGGGCAGCTCAGAATGTGCATCGACTATCGTAAATTGAACGAGAAAGCCAAGAAAGATGCATTTCTCATCCCTAGGATTGAAGATTCTCTGGAGAACATGGCTGGAGCAAAGCCGTTTTCCACCATTGATCTGCAATCCGCTTACAATCAGGTTGAAGTAGACGAGAGAGACCGCCACAAAACTGCGTTCAGAACACCACTAGGCCTATTTCAGTACAACCGCAAACCATTCTGACTCTGTAATGCGCCCACAACCTTTCAGAGACTGATGCAGAGCATATTCCGAGAGAAAATTCAGCAATTTCAGCATTGCTCTCAAAATAGAACCGAGCAAGTCCAACCCGTTTCAGTCATCTGTACAGTATTTGGTACAAATGATATCGGCAGATGGTGAAGCAACAGACCCGGAGAAAGTGACTGCTATTGAGGAGTGATCTGTCCCTAGCTGTGTGAGAGAACTTCGTGCATTTTTAGCTCCAGCCAGCTATTACCGTCGTTATGTTAGAGGACTCACCCAGGTTGCTGCTCCTCTTCACAAGTTGGTGAACCAAGCTAATACAACAGGAAAACGTAGCAAAGGTCGCACATCTAGCAAATCGGAAAACAGTGGCAAATGTGACTGGGATGATAACCGTCAGGAAGCATTCCTCAAGTTGAAAATATGTCTGATGACTGCACCAATTCTTGGTTACCCGGACTTTCACCTACATTTTATCGTAAAAACAGATGCCAGTCACCTTGGCCTTGGGGCTGTGCTTTCTCAAGTGCAAGAAGACGGTAGAGCACTTGTGGTAGCTTTCGCTAGTCGTGGACTCTGCGGCTCTGAAAAAAACATGAACAACTACCGTTGAATGCGGTGAACGAGGCAATGTGGCCAAGACTCCACACCTCAACATCCGTAAGCCTATGGGAAGTTTGTCTGCTGACCGGCCACTACAAATTCTTGCTATTGATTTCACTCTGTTAGATCGATCATCAAGTGGAATGGAGAATGTTCTAGTACTTAACGACGTGTACATCAAGTTTGCAGTTGCTATTTCAAAAAAAAGGACCAGCAAGCTACAACGACGGCTAGGGTGATGGTTCGAGAGTGGTTTATGCGTTACGGTGCGCCAAAGTGCATTCATTCCGACCAAGGAAGAAACTTTGAATCCGACCTTATCTCTGTCAGACATATGGTGTTAAAAAGTCTAGAGCCACGCTTTATCACCCTCAAGCTAATGAGCAGTGTGAAAGGTTCAATAGAACCCTCCACGACTTGCTGAAAACCGTACCACGTGAGAAAAAGAGGAAGTGGCCAGACCACCTACCACAGCTTCTGCGTGCATATAATGCAACTCCGCACTCTGCTACGGGATACGCTCCTTTCTATTTGATGTTCGGTAGAGATGCCAGGCTTCCCATCGACATAGCCCTTGGTCCAGAGGACGATGGTGACACTGTTGGCAACTGAGTTGAAGCCTGCGGTATGCATATGAAAAGGCTGGGCAACACATACAGGAAGAACGCAGAAAGAGAAAGAAGCGATATGACAAAGAGCAAAGCAGTTTGACATCTCATTAGGGGAGCGTGTGTACCTGAGGAACCACCCCCGAGGAAGGCAAAAGTTACAGGATGCCTTCAAACCAGAAATCTAGAGTCGTTGATCGCAGGGGGGACACCTATGTGGTTGAGCCCGCTGAGCGTCGCACCAGAAGGTCGTCCATTGTACCGAGATCAAGGTCTGCAGGAATCCAGCTGAAAACCTGGCGAAGTACACAGGTTGATTGAGAGACATAGCTTCTGGAGGAGATAAGCAAACTCCATCACAGACAACGGAGGCAGACAGCAGTGACTCTAATGTTGAATCTCCCACTGTTACTGAGCATGTAGCAAAGCCTACAGGTGGGGTCGCTGAGGCCCCCCCCCCTGTACAGACGTTACGTCCGTCTCTTTCTGCTGTTGGAAACTGAACTGCACTTGTATACCCTTGTCGAGGACAGCAAGGTTGAGACTGGAGCGAATGTAGACAAGGCAATTTTTGCCCCATATTTTCTGTAAATATGTTCATGTTAAGATTTATTTTGATAAACCTAGTCTGTTTGCTTTCCCGATAACAGTGTTTTCACTTTAGAGTGACCTCCCATGCACCGCTGTTCTAATATGACATTCCTTGTATAGTTTGTCGATCACTCACTGGGCGGTGCACATACCACGCGCCCTTTCTTTCTCTATGTTGCCGAGCAGGGTCGACATGATATCGTCATTTCTTTTCCCATTTCTACTGTATTTTGTTGCCATCTGACCTGAACAGACCGTTAGAGGTACTGGTTGTTATGGAAAAGCCGCTATCCTCGCTGCTGTGATAGGAGGGTTCCTTAACGGATAGGCGCATCGGTTGCCATGGAGATGCCTATATCTGTCCCTCCTGACGTCGCACATCAGGGCAATTCTGGATGCTTATGGTGACGTCACTGTCCTCTCTCTTTTAGTAGTAATGATTGTACAATGTAATGATATACTGGTTTGTTCTATTTGAAAGACATTGATTTCTGTTTATTTTAGTACATGCATCATGATTAACACACAATATTGTTAGCCTTCTACTACATCAGCATAGAGATAAAGTTTCTATTGATCATATAGGTGATGATATGTGAACGAATGTGATTGGTTGTCATGAAACTCTGGTCTGCTATTTTGCACACATTTGTTTGGTCTCACTCTTGTTTGCTATTTGCACACACTTGTAAGATCACTAGCTACAACTTGTTAAGAGTATTGGTAAATGTGGAGAAGTAGTAATTGTGGAGTAGTGGTGAATGTGGGTTACAGTATGCAGGGTAGTTATCGGAAGTTATTTACATTTGTGACAAAAGTATTATTTTTTGCATGCTGATTTGTGATTGTTCCAGGACCCAGAAAATCCATGGCGGCAAGCATGGGGTGGGATTTGTGTTGTTAGGTTGTGTTGACCTAAACTAACCGCCTACCCATTGTACGCATTTCTATTTCATATGGTGAACACTTTTACATGAAAGGCGCTGATGTTCAGTAAATTTACCGTGAGGCCAGCTTTGACGAGTTCAAAATGGCCACAAAATTGGAAATTATTTTTGGACATTTTCATCAATTTAACACATTTTTTTTACCGAGATACAATAAACAGCTATCTATCTCTTTTATTTTGTGATGTTAATACATCTCACTCAATTACTTCACTTTATCAGCTATCTATCTATTATATTTTGTGATATTAATACATCATAATCAATAACTTCACTTTATCAACTGTCATGACCTAATGACTAACTAATGTTTTATTCACCACACACTCAGTTTACGTACAGTGTATCGGTACATGTAAACATTCAGGCAGAAATTGTGAAACAACGCACTGCCTAGATTATCTCTGCAGTCAACTACCCTGGTGTACCCTTTGCCCTACGGGCTATAGGGTACAGGGGTACGACGACGTCACTTCTGAGCTCTGCGCTCCAAGCTCAGACTCCAAGAGTTCCGAGCTCCAAGAGCTCCGTGCTCCAAGATCTCCGATCCGAGAGCTCCGCCCTACGGGAGCTACCATCACCATCGGGCGATGACGGACCTCAACGCCTGGTGGTGGTGGTGGTGTGTGGTTGTGGTGGTGGTGGTGGTGGGTGTCTGTACATATAGGATTATCAGTCCATATGTATTGGTCGACTTATCAAAATTTCGGTACTATTCGTACTGATGACGTCACCAATGACGTCGCAGATGACATAGGAATCACTCAAGTCATGGTCTACACCACGACAGCTTCAAGATGACACCCTACACTCCATCTTTGGATAAGATATAGAACCTCAATCTATCAAATATATCCCTGCGGATCTCAATAATGACCACTTTACTTACGACACCCCAAATGCGCAAACAAGTGTTTCAGGACATGCTTCCGTGACAGTATCCTGGCCTGCCCGACGACGCTTAGGCCAAAAGCGATTCTAGCCGAAGATTAAACTTTCTCAAATGACGGCTTCTAATTGGACAAGAACCTACTTGAATTGTAAACATACTCAACGCGGCTCCCCCAGCGTGGGTATGATGTACTGGAGGGGCTAATAACCTAATTGACCTGTCATCCTTGTTGATGTTGTTCTCTCATCTGTCTACATCATGACGTCAAGGCGTTATGCTAGGGAGTTATGGCGTTAAGATAAAGTGTTAAGTTGACATAAAAAAATTGCATATGACCTCTGTGACGTCACTTCCGGAACATGGCCACTTCTCTCCAAACGCGCTTGTTTGCACCTCCGAAACTTCCCTTTCTCTACTACTCCCAAGTTATCTATAAATAGAACAGGGGTTTTCCAGAAAATTCCTCGAAAAATTAACCCTGATAGTTTCTGCTTTCTGTACTACTAAACTGGATTCCTTCCCTTGACTTTTATTTACCCGAAATTGAGAGACTACACTATCTCAACAATAACAACATTCTCATTTATATGACTCCGTGTGACCAGTAAAAGGGTGCGAGTCAGGAGTGGGATTCGAACAGTATAGCCATACCCCTGAGCAGACAATTTCATAGATCTAAGACTGCCGCCTTAGACTACTCGGCCATCCTGACCAATGCTGGTTATTGTGGTCATAATGATTCATATATAGTGCTATATTTGTACAATGATTTTACAACATGGCGAAGAATAACGAAAAAGGTGTGTGTCAGAAGTGGACCAGCACTTAAGTCTGGCGCCTTAGACCACTCGGCCATCCTGACCAACTTTGATTATGATGGACATATGATGGACATAATGAGCTTTAACATGTCGCGGTGTTTACGCCGCGAATGCCCTTATAGCTGCACTGATTGGTTACTTCCCCAGTCCGCCGATTGACTGGTCTATGCGCGTTGGGGAGTTAGGATAGGGCGTTAAGATAAGGCGTTAAGGCGTTGAGACGGGCGTTAAGGCGTTGAGACGGGCGTCACTGCATTTCGATGAATTAGTGACAATTCCATGGAATATCTAGAAAATCAGAGCTTCTCAGCTATTTCACCAGGGCGTTGAAGTGTTAAGCTTGGAGTTGGCGGGCGTTGCTACAAGATGACGCCTCACACGATGCATTCGGTCAACGGATGGTCCATCTCTACCCGAAACACTTTCCTTCACACCCTCAAAATGCCCACTTTGGGTACTACTCCTATTGATGACGTCACCAATGACCTCACAGATGACATGGACATCCGTCAAGTCGTGGTCTACACCATGAGAGCTTAACTTTGACACCTCACATGACGCATTCGGTCCACGGATGATCCATCTCTACCCCAAATACTTTCCGTCACACCCCCAAAATGCCCACTTTGGCTACTACTCCTATTGATGACGTCAGCAATGACGTCACAGATGACATGGGCATTCCTCCAGTCGTGGTCCACACCACGAGAGCTTCACTTTGAAACCTCACACGACACATTCGGACCACGGATGGCCCCTCAAACACACCCCACGCACCCCCAAAATTGCTGCTTTCTATACTACTCGTTTCCTCTTTTTCACCATACAGTCTGAAATATATTACTATTTTGAACTCTTAATTACATTTGCTGAGTACACAGCTTGTTACAGTTGGAAAAGTCGTGGTGGGTTAGTTCAGGAACCTTATACTTTGACGATATTCTGTATTTTAGCATACATTTAAAGAATAAACGTCAAAAACAGGTCACTGTGACGTCACACTTGTGAATTTTTTTTGCAGCCACAGATTTTTCAAGGGAGTGACCCTAGGGGATCATTTAGTGAAAAAATCACGCTTTTGTCATTTACGTAAATATAATCTCACTAAGCCACCTCACTAAGTAGTAAATGCGGACATATGATTGTATTGATTATATGGGGAAACCCCCATTGTAATCAAATCACTCCATTTGTCACATAGAATTGTGAATAACTTCTGCCAATGTCAGTTGATTAAACACTGAGTACGGTACTCCTTTAATTTGAAATAAGCTTATCTGTTAAATCCCTGTAATTATAGTACCCACCTGCACTCGGTTACAAATACACAAAGGAAAGACCCATCTCCCAGACGTTACGATTTGAACAGGTCGAAGTATTTGTAGTTTAGAGCGATATCCCCAGATACCTTACCTTGAGGAAAAACGTTTTGCATGAAATAAATTACGGGGAAATTTGTGTGATCTGAGCCTTTGATGAATATGTTGGTGAGAGCCTTTGATGAATATGTTGGTGATATGTTCCTCTCGTACAGTACCCATCAATACGCTGCTCAGTAAAGAGCTCATATTTTCAATTCTTGAAGTAGTCATAAGCACACTGCCATTGACTGTTACACACGATATGTGATGGAAAGAGATCAAAATCTCAGAACCCTCTATATATTTCATAACCATGTTTTCCCACAGCCCGTCGGGCTGCTGACAATAATCACAAACGGATACATTTTCTGATACTCTGTTTTTCAGGTAGGTGTTTATGTATCAAACGTACATATTTCCGAATATTATGGTGAAAGTTTTCCAACATAGCATAGCAACAGATATGTTGAAAGCTTTAATGCTTCATGGATTGGCAACTCACCTTCCCAGCAAACCTAACATCATCAACCAACTACATTAATTCGACCCAAATCAACTTGATCATTTAAAGGCTCACTTAAGTTTTACGAATTGATTTGATGCAGATTATCTTTCCTCATTTTAAGGCATCTCGGGAGATCACCTTGAACTGTCAATAATGGTACTGATAGAAAACAGATCTTTCCTCTGGACAAAGTTATAACCTGTCCTGATAGGTATTTGTTCTTTGATTTAAAACCCCACACAATGCAAACGGATTAGTCACAAAACAATCTGAATAACACTAGATTCATAATGGGGTATTTTGGATCTGGACAATTTCATATCTCTGTTCGATGACTTGGCATGAAAATAACTGTCGACAACCACATCTAATTTGAACTTTCAAGGCAGCTTGTCTGATAAGACAGCTGTATTCCTACGCAACCAGCTCACAGGGATATTTTCTAGTCATGGTAAACGGGCAAGCTTTGAAATAGCTCTAATCCTTAAAGAGATGTTTGACAGCATTGAATCTGGTTAACATTATTCAACCTTGAAAGTTCAGTCTTCTTAGGAAGGCTAATGGAACTACCCTAGCTCCATATGTGGTATACATTTGGTGACGCTCGACTGTAATCGCCCAAGACCTATTGTGCTAGCAACATTAAATTAACTGGATGTCGAAGAAATAGGTCAAGGTCAGTCAAAATAAATTTACTTCTGGCCAAAATTTAGGAAGACTGGGTAAAATCTTTCAAGAGAAATGGGTTAACAACATCAGAAATACTTCAAATGTATAATTTTACCTTTAAGTTGATCTTGGTCGGGTCATTTAGAATAGGCTTCTTGACCATTGTGGAATGAATTGGAAGTCCTGGCTATAAATCTTCAAGAGATATCATGATAAGAAGTATGATGGATAGATAAACAGGGGCAGCACTAATTTGACCCAAATGATAATAAGTACCATGTTGAGGCAAATGAACTTTCCGATACCATCTGATTTTATCCGTACATTCAAATGGTGAATAAAAGCTCGTGTGAAACACGGGCGAAGAGCATTTCCCCAGATAATTTTGTAACACATAATTTGGTACTCACAGGGCTTTAGATCTCCCCAATTTGGGCACACCCCTATTAGGGGCGGCAATTTTTTTTTAGGATGAGACAGAGGGTGGAGCACATACCCCTGGAGGATGAGCAATCAGGAATCATCCCTGGTAGTAGTGCCTCTGAGAAGGGATTTCTTTACCAATGGGCGAAACTCAGTGTGAGGCAACACCAACTTTATTTTAATAAAAAAATAAAATTTCAAATTGCCACTTTTATATTTCCTACGAACGTTGGAACATAAAGACTTTAACCCCCTTTTTATTCCTGATTGTATGAATTAGGCTGTTGTATTCTATCTGAAACAATGCCAGCAACAAAAAATAAATACCTTTCACTATAATTTTTCACTGTAAGTCAGCAAATTGTTGTTGTTGTAAAATGCTGTTAATACTACTTAGGCAATAACGACATTCAATGTAAATCAGGAACCTTCACTGGCTGTGTGATCTATCACTCTGTCATGGTACCCATATTTCGACAGTGATGCAGTATGTCAGAGCTAGGAAATGGAGTGTGTTTCAACAGCTCAGCAGATACAGCATGGTTTAAGATACTGTTGAAGCATGAGGCTGTTGGAACACATGCAAAATTCGCTATATTGTTCTGGAAGACAACCACAGCCACAACAAAATGATGACAATGTTAGATTTGGAGTGTATGTTGGTAGTTAACATGTGACTTAACATACAGTTTTTGACCTTGAGAAAATAGGTCAACGTCAGTCATATTCAAAGACTTCAAGTCCATCATCAGTTGCATATGTGATATCAATTTAGAAAGCCTAGCTATATTTCATGTTATATCATAATATAAAGTATATAACCTAGAGAAAATAGATTCAGTCAACCGGGATAGGCTTCTTGTCAGTCACTAATTGCACAAGTATGATGAATTTGGAGAGCCCATCTTCACTCCTTTAAAAATTATTGCCAATGCTAAATTTGACCTCGATAAAACAGGTGAAGGTCAGTCAATTTCATTAATTAGGCTTCTGATCCATCACCAGCTGCATATGTGGTATGACAAGAAAGATGGGCAGACAGAGCTCTAGACAGACAGACAGCTGATATGGAAAATTCAGTTCATTTTGGGGTATCATCAACTTAAAAATCTAAATATTCTGTCAAAATGCACCAGAACACACCATTTTACTTCAATTATAAAGAAAAGCAACTCTGAGTAGGGATCACAATTTTATTCTGTATATTTCGCTATTAGTTCTAGCATCTTAAGCAGTGAACAAAGTTACAAACAGCTCCATATGCACAGTATATATACAAGGCATAATGTGATCTTAGCCAATACACATTTATGAATAGGCAAGACAGTAAATTAAGTCAGTCAGGTTGGACGGATATTAAAATGCCGTCATTTTTAGAAATTGTTAAATGTTGAGCGATAACTTGACAGAAATCTACAAATGGTGTGATTCAGGTGTTACAATACACACTCCACAAATGTTGTAACTTGCATGGGAATATACAATTATGAAACATGTCAGTTACAACATTTGTAGGTTTCCGTCAATTCTGATGTGGATTGCCAAGAAAATTATACCTATATTATCTTAAAATGACAGTCCTTATCCAAACTTCATGACATGTAGAAATATTCAATGTAGGTACATACCCACTATATCACCACACTTTATTCATTTGTGCACAGTTTATTAGTTCTTGCCCGATAAGCAGATTATGTATTGTTTTCATCAATTAAAGTGTGTATTGTATCACCTGAATCACACCATTTGTAGATGGCTGGCAGGTTATCGCCTAACATTTAACAATTTCTGAAAATGACAGCATTTTAATATCCATCCAACCGGACATAATTTACTGCCTTGCCTATTCATAAATGCGTATTGGCTAAGATCACATTATGCCTTGTATATATACTGTGCATATGGAGCTGTTTGTAACTTTGTTCACTGCTGTAGATGCTATAACTAATAGTGAAATATACAGAATGAAACTGTGATCCCTACTCGGAGTTGATTTTCTTCCCTATTATTGGAAAATCATCAGTGGTTCCAATGGATTACTTCAATTAGATTGATATACATATAAAATATCCCAGGTGGGATGTGCCATATAGTAGGTATGTAGAAGTTCCACTTCAAAAATCTTTCTACTTTTCAGTTCAAAAAATAATTATCAACATTTGTAACTATGCTGTCAAAATGCAACGGTATGTGCAATTTCACATCTCGAGTTTCAAATAAATTCAGGGAATCTCCACATAAAACAAAAAAAATTGAGCATTAATTGAGTGATAATTTGTCATTTTATTCATTGAGAACTGGCCGGAAAGCATCCCCAGACATCTGGAAGCCCAGGGCTTCACAGCCACTGGAGACTAAAGAAACATAATTGGGAACAGGTTCAAATTATTATATCAGTAATGAAGAGAGAAATAGCACTGATTCTGGGAATGAAGTGTTTACTTTGTTGACACAAGTACTAGTCCACTTATGTGCATCATGCAATAAGTCAACCATTACAGGTTTTATTACCCGAATGATCAACATACCAGCCTACAATAAGAGACCTGAAAGGTAAAGCAGAATATCAGTGTTACAGTACGTCTATATGACCAAAATGGCCTGACTTCAAGCTCACTTGAATCCTTGCAATTCTCAATACTGACCAGACACTGATGGCAGCATATTTTTTCTGACTGCATTTTAGTTATGTGTGTAGGCAGGGGTTGATGTAGTCTAGATTTAGATATATTTAGCGGACTTTAACCTATGCCACATGATCATGCCAGCGCTAACAGCGCCAATGTCCTTACAATCCATTTTTAAAACATAATGTTAATGAAATTAGTAATTGTAAAAATGAATGTCTAAGGAGATATAAATCAAGCATTATGTTGATGGGCTGCAAGATCCGTATGAGAGGTGGCCCTTCAATTTCAATCCCAAAAAACCCCAAAACTTTCAGTCCTTTGAAATCCTTTGTTTGTCTGACAATAATAAACTCCATGAACAGGTGACATACAAATAAATTGTGCTATATAAGTTTACTGTCTATAGTGCCACCCAATGATGAACAATATCATGAACCTACGTCATGATGAAGCAAAATCCTCAGATGTGTCCTGGGGAATGTAGATATTTCATGAGTCATGAGAATTTCATATATTTCATGGAAATCAAACACGTTTTTCAGAAGATATGTTACACGTGTTTACCTGCATTCATGTCTATAGCGCCACCTAGTGATCACACCCTGCATACCAAACGGCTGCTCCAACTTCCGCCGGAGGATCAACTTCCGCCGGAGGGAAATTTCAAATTTGAGAAGCTAAGTAAGTTCAGATTTTTCATTTTTTGGTAGTTTTCACGTATTTAGTACTCGAAAATGTAATGAGAAAATGTTCTCAAGGGGGCGTGTTAGCAATTCGTGTGAAATTTTCAACTCGTCCTTGTATTATTTTTTAATTACAATTCATTTTATCTGACATTAAGAGCTATATTGCAACATAACAGTGATTAGATGCTTAAAAAATCATCTATTTTTGTATCATCCGCCAAATAAGTTATAGATATATGAAGAGTAGTTCCTTACCAGCAGGCTGATAGCTTGTAGTTTCAAATAGTTCAATCTACTTCGGTCACTGTTAGTTTTTCTAGCTCATGCATGTTCGTATATGATACAAATACCGCCGGAGGAGCATGTCTCGAAGATATGATTACCGCCGGAGGATCTAATCTCTATGCGTTTGTGTATGTACACGATCAGGCCACTTTATTATATGTTAACCATGCAGAAATAGCCATGATCATCACTAATTTTATCCTCGACATTTACGCTCCATCGTGCCAACTCGTGTATTAGCCTAGGTGTTCTCATCAGCAGTTTGTCACCCCCTAAACTGTCGATGAAACAGCGATATTTCTGACAGTATGAGGTGTACAATCTGACGCCGTGAGAATGTTGCGAATGTGTATCCGTCAGATACAGTCTAGGTATCGGATAATCCTCAAACACTTTTGAGAGCATTTATTTAAGGATAGCTATCTCCTTAGAGGGTCAAAATTTGTCACTTTTTTATTACTTCATTCAAATATTCACTACTTCCTCTAACATTTGATGAAAAAATGAGATAAAAATTATAAATAGAAGTGCTTTAATATTAGGATTGAAAATTTAGTTTCCGAGGCCCTGGAACAATTAAACAGATTGCCTTAGCTTGGGCTTGGCTACTATTTTTTTTGTCTGTTAAATTTCCCTTTCCAAAACTCATTTCCGCAGTATTATGGTAAGCTAATTATCTATTAGTCCTAAATATTTACATTAATGTACCCCCTTCTGATCAAAACCATGCAAACATCCTTATTTTTGTTTCTAGTTATGACAGTGACACTTCACTCAGACACCCGCCGTGAAGTAATCCACACAGGTGTGAACAAGTTTTAGCAGGTTTTTAAAGTTTAAATTGGACTTTAAACCGACTTGATGAAAAAAACTTAGTGCAATAGTTATCCAGAATAAACAGGAATTCGAGTAGGTCTCATTAGACAGATTAAAAATGTATTTGACAATAGAATTCAAGCAAAAAATAGGGATTAATTCATCAGTTGTATAGCTGGACACATTTTGCTCGATTTCTAGCCTTTCATTTTTGTACAAAATCCGAAATTCAAACGTTTATTTCTCGAAAAGTATCCATGCTACGCTTTTGAAATTTGGCATGCTTGTTACTTATAAGGTGATCTCACCTTATCTCACTTTTTGTAAGGTCGGCTTCGTTTTTTAATTATCCAACTTTTAAGACAAACGACCGTAAAAAAGTACATTTTTTTCAATTTATTTTAGTAAAATAGTGATAAAAACAAACCAGGCAAACGCGGCTCCCCCAGCGTGGGTATGATGTACTGGAGGGGCTAATAACCTAATTGACCTGTCATCCTTGTTGATGTTGTTCTCTCATCTGTCTACATCATGACGTCAAGGCGTTATGCTAGGGCGTTATGGCGTTAAGATAAAGCATTAAGGCGTTAACATAGGTGTTGCGACGTTGGTCCGCCGCGACCCCAAGTTGACATAAAAAATTTGCATATGACCTCTGTGACGTCACTTCCGGAACATGGCCACTTCTCTCCAAACGCGCTTGTTTGCACCTCCGAAACTTCCCTTTCTCTACTACTCCCAAGTTATCTATAAATAGAACAGGGGTTTTCCAGAAAATTCCTCGAAAAATTAACCCTGATAGTTTCTGCTTTCTGTACTACTAAACTGGATTCCTTCCCTTGACTTTTATTTACCCGAAATTGAGAGACTACACTATCTCAACAATAACAACATTCTCATTTATATGACTCCGTGTGACCAGTAAAAGGGTGCGAGTCAGGAGTGGGATTCGAACAGTATAGCCATACCCCGGAGCAGACAATTTCATAGATCTAAGACTGCCGCCTTAGACTACTCGGCCATCCTGACCAACGCTGGTTATTGTGGTCATAATGATTCATATATAGTGCTATATTTGTACAATGGTTTTACAACATGGCGAAGAATAACGAAAAAGGTGTGTGTCAGAAGTGGACCAGCACTTAAGTCTGGCGCCTTAGACCACTCGGCCATCCTGACCAACTTTGATTATGATGGACATATGATGGACATAATGAGCTTTTACATGTCGCGGTGTTTACGCCGCGAATGCCCTTATAGCTGCACTGATTGGTTACTTCCCCAGTCCGCCGATTGACTGGTCTATGCGCGTTGGGGCGTTAGGATAGGGCGTTAAGATAAGGCGTTAAGGCGTTGAGACGGGCGTTAAGGCGTTGAGACGGGCGTCACTGCATTTCGATGAATTAGTGACAATTCCATGGAATATCTAGAAAATCAGAGCTTCTCAGCTATTTCACCAGGGCGTTGAAGTGTTAAGCTTGGAGTTGGCGGGCGTTGCTACAAGATGACGCCTCACACGATGCATTCGGTCAACGGATGGTCCATCTCTACCCGAAACACTTTCCTTCACACCCCCAAAATGCCCACTTTGGGTACTACTCCTATTGATGACGTCACCAATGACCTCACAGATGACATGGACATCCGTCAAGTCGTGGTCTACACCATGAGAGCTTAACTTTGACACCTCACATGACGCATTCGGTCCACGGATGATCCATCTCTACCCCAAATACTTTCCGTCACACCCCCAAAATGCCCACTTTGGCTACTACTCCTATTGATGACGTCAGCAATGACGTCACAGATGACATGGGCATTCCTCCAGTCGTGGCCCACACCACGAGAGCTTCACTTTGAAACCTCACAAGACACATTCGGACCACGGATGGCCCCTCAAACACACCCCACGCACCCCCAAAATTGCTGCTTTCTACACTACTCGTTTCCTCTTTTTCACCATACAGTCTGAAATATATTACTATTTTGAACTCTTAATTACATTTGCTGAGTACACAGCTTGTTACAGTTGGAAAAGTCGTGGTGGGTTAGTTCAGGAACCTTATACTTTGACGATATTCTGTATTTTAGCATACATTTAAAGAATAAACGTCAAAAACAGGTCACTGTGACGTCACACTTGTGAATTTTTTTTGCAGCCACAGATTTTTCAAGGGAGTGACCCTAGGGGATCATTTAGTGAAAAAATCACGCTTTTGTCATTTACGTAAATATAATCTCACTAAGCCACCTCACTAAGTAGTAAATGCGGACATATGATTGTATTGATTATATGGGGAAACCCCCATTGTAATCAAATCACTCCATTTGTCACATAGAATTGTGAATAACTTCTGCCAATGTCAGTTGATTAAACACTGAGGACGGTACTCCTTTAATTTGAAATAAGCTTATCTGTTAAATCTCTGTAATTATAGTACCCACCTGCACTCGGTTACAAATACACAAAGGAAAGACCCATCTCCCAGACGTTACGATTTGAACAGGTCGAAGTATTTGTAGTTTAGAGCGATATCCCCAGATACCTTACCTTGAGGAAAAACGTTTTGCATGAAATAAATTACGGGGAAATTTGTGTGATCTGAGCCTTTGATGAATATGTTGGTGAGAGCCTTTGATGAATATGTTGGTGATATGTTCCTCTCGTACAGTACCCATCAATACGCTGCTCAGTAAAGAGCTCATATTTTCAATTCTTGAAGTAGTCATAAGCACACTGCCATTGACTGTTACACACGATATGTGATGGAAAGAGATCAAAATCTCAGAACCCTCTATATATTTCATAACCATGTTTTCCCACAGCCCGTCGGGCTGCTGACAATAATCACAAACGGATACATTTTCTGATACTCTGTTTTTCAGGTAGGTGTTTATGTATCAAACGTACATATTTCCGAATATTATGGTGAAAGTTTTCCAACATAGCATAGCAACAGATATGTTGAAAGCTTTAATGCTTCATGGATTGGCAACTCACCTTCCCAGCAAACCTAACATCATCAACCAACTACATTAATTCGACCCAAATCAACTTGATCATTTAAAGGCTCACTAAGTTTTACGAATTGATTTGATGCAGATTATCTTTCCTCATTTTAAGGCATCTCGGGAGATCACCTTGAACTGTCAATAATGGTACTGATAGAAAACAGATCTTTCCTCTGGACAAAGTTATAACCTGTCCTGATAGGTATTTGTTCTTTGATTTAAAACCCCACACAATGCAAACGGATTAGTCACAAAACAATCTGAATAACACTAGATTCATAATGGGGTATTTTGGATCTGGACAATTTCATATCTCTGTTCGATGACTTGGCATGAAAATAACTGTCGACAACCACATCTAATTTGAACTTTCAAGGCAGCTTGTCTGATAAGACAGCTGTATTCCTACGCAACCAGCTCACAGGGATATTTTCTAGTCATGGTAAACGGGCAAGCTTTGAAATAGCTCTAATCCTTAAAGAGATGTTTGACAGCATTGAATCTGGTTAACATTATTCAACCTTGAAAGTTCAGTCTTCTTAGGAAGGCTAATGGAACTACCCTAGCTCCATATGTGGTATACATTTGGTGACGCTCGACTGTAATCGCCCAAGACCTATTGTGCTAGCAACATTAAATTAACTGGATGTCGAAGAAATAGGTCAAGGTCAGTCAAAATAAATTTACTTCTGGCCAAAATTTAGGAAGACTGGGTAAAATCTTTCAAGAGAAATGGGTTAACAACATCAGAAATACTTCAAATATATAATTTTACCTTTAAGTTTATCTTGGTCGAGTCATTTAGAATAGGCTTCTTGACCATTCTGGAATGAATTGGAAGTCCTGGCTATAAATCTTCAAGAGATATCATGATAAGAAGTATGATGGATAGATAAACAGGGGCAGCACTAATTTGACCCAAATGGTAATAAGTACCATGTTGAGGCAAATGAACTTTCTGATACCATCTGATTTTATCCGTACATTCAAATGGTGAATGAAAGCTCGTGTGAAACACGGGCGAAGAGCATTTCCCCAGATAATTTTGTAACACATAATTTGGTACTCACAGGGCTTTAGATCTCCCCAATTTTAGGGGCGGCAATTTTTTTTAGGATGAGACAGAGGGTGGAGCACATACCCCTGGAGAATGAGCAATCAGGAATCATCCCTGGTAGTAGTGCCTCTGAGAAGGGATTTCTTTACCAATGGGCGAAACTCAGTGTGAGGCAACACCAACTTTATTTTAATAAAAAAATAAAATTTCAAATTGCCACTTTTATATTTCCTACGAAAGTTGGAACATAAAGACTTTAACCCCCTTTTTATTCCTGATTGTATGAATTAGGCTGTTGTATTCTATCTGAAACAATGCCAGCAACAAAAAATAAATACCTTTCACTATAATTTTTCACTGTAAGTCAGCAAATTGTTGTTGTTGTAAAATGCTGTTAATACTACTTAGGCAATAACGACATTCAATGTAAATCAGGAACCTTCACTGGCTGTGTGATCTATCACTCTGTCATGGTACCCATATTTCGACAGTGATGCAGTATGTCAGAGCTAGGAAATGGAGTGCGTTTCAACAGCTCAGCAGATACAGCATGGTTTAAGATACTGTTGAAGCATGAGGCTGTTGGAACACATGCAAAATTCGCTATATTGTTCTGGAAGACAACCACAGCCACAACAAAATGATGACAATGTTAGATTTGGAGTGTATGTTGGTAGTTAACATGTGACTTAACATACAGTTTTTGACCTTGAGAAAATAGGTCAACGTCAGTCATATTCAAAGACTTCAAGTCCATCATCAGTTGCATATGTGATATCAATTTAGAAAGCCTAGCTATATTTCATGTTATATCATAATATAAAGTATATAACCTAGAGAAAATAGATTCAGTCAACCGGGATAGGCTTCTTGTCAGTCACCAATTGCACAAGTTTGATGAATTTGGAGAGCCCATCTTCACTCCTTTAAAAATTATTGCCAATGCTAAATTTGACCTCGATAAAACAGGTGAAGGTCAGTCAATTTCATTAATTAGGCTTCTGATCCATCACCAGCTGCATATGTGGTATGACAAGAAAGACGGGCAGACAGAGCTCTAGACAGACAGACAGCTGATATGGAAAATTCAGTTCATTCTGGGGTATCATCAACTTAAAAATCTAAATATTCTGTCAAAATGCACCAGAACACACCATTTTACTTCGATTATAAAGAAAAGCAACTCTGAGTAGGGATCACAATTTTATTCTGTATATTTCGCTATTAGTTCTAGCATCTTAAGCAGTGAACAAAGTTACAAACAGCTTCATATGCACAGTATATATACAAGGCATAATGTGATCTTAGCCAATACACATTTATGAATAGGCAAGACAGTAAATTAAGTCAGTCAGGTTGAACGGATATTAAAATGCCGTCATTTTCAGAAATTGTTAAATGTTGAGCGATAACTTGACAGAGATCTACAAATGGTGTGATTCAGGTGTTACAATACACACTCCACAAATGTTGTAACTTGCATGGGAATATACAATTATGAAACATGTCAGTTACAACATTTGTAGGTTTCCGTCAATTCTGATGTGGATTGCCAAGAAAATTATACCTATATTATCTTAAAATGACAGTCCTTATCCAAACTTCATGACATGTAGAAATATTCAATGTAGGTACATACCCACTATATCACCACACTTCATTCATTTGTGCACAGTTTATTTAGTTCTTGCCCGATAAGCAGATTATGTATTGTTTTCATCAATTAAAGTGTGTATTGTATCACCTGAATCACACCATTTGTAGATGGCTGGCAGGTTATCGCTTAACATTTAACAATTTCTGAAAATGACAGCATTTTAATATCCATCCAACCTGACATAATTTACTGCCTTACCTATTCATAAATGCGTATTGGCTAAGATCACATTATGCCTTGTATATATACTGTGCATATGGAGCTGTTTGTAATATTGTTCACTGCTGTAGATGCTATAACTAATAGTGAAATATACAGAATGAAACTGTGATCCCTATTCGGAGTTGATTTTCTTCCCTATTATTGGAAAATCATCAGTGGTTCCAATGGATTACTTCAATTAGATTGATATACATATAAAATATCCCAGGTGGGATGTGCCATATAGCAGGCATGTATTAGTTCCACTTCAAAAATCTTTCTACTTTTTCAGTTCAAAAAATAATTATCAACATTTGTAACTATGCTGTCAAAATGCAATGGTATGTGCAATTTCACATCTCGAGTTTCAAATAAATTCAGGGAATCTCCACATAAAACAAAAAAATTGAGCATTAATTGAGTGATAATTTGTCATTTTATTCATTGAAAACTGGCCAGAAAGCATCCCCAGACATCTGGAAGCCCACGGCTTCACAGCCACTGGAGACTAAAGAAACATAATTGGGAACAGGTTCAAATTATTATATCAGAAATGAAGAGAGAAATAGCACTGAATCTGGGAATGAAGTGTTTACTTTGTTGACACAAGTACTAGTCCACTTATGTGCATTATGCAATAAGTTAACCATTACAGGTTTTATTACCCGAATGATCAACATGCCGGCCTACAATACGAGACCTGAAAGGTAAAGCAGAATATCAGTGTTACAGTTTGTCTGTATGACCAAAATGGCCTGACTTCAAGCTCACTTGAATCCTTGCAATTCTCAATACTGACCAGACACTGATGGCAGCATATTTTCTCTGACTGCATTTTAGTTATGTGTGTAGGCAGGGGTTGATGTAGTCTAGATTTAGATATATTTAGCGGACTTTAACCTATGCCACATGATCATGCCAGCGCTAACAGCGCCAATGTCTTTACAATCCATTTTTAAAACATAATGTTAATGAAATTAGTAATTGTAAAAATGAATGTCTAAGGAGATATAAATCAAGCATTATGTTGATGGGCTGCAAGATCCGTATGAGAGGTGGCCCTTCAATTTCAATCAAACAAAAAAACAACAAAACTTTCAGTCCTTTGAAATCCTTTGTTTGTCTGACAATAATAAACTCCATGAACAGGTGACATACAAATAAATTGTGCTATATAAGTTTACTGTCTATAGTGCCACCCAATGATGAACAATATCATGAACCTACGTCATGATGAAGCAAAATCCTCAGATGTGTCCTGGGGAATGTAGATATTGGAATTTCATATATTTCATGGAAATCAAACACGTTGTTCAGAAGATATGATGTTACACATGTTTACTTGCATTCATGTCTATAGCGCCACCTAGTGATGACCAAATGCCACGAAAAACAAGCGGGTGAAATCTAAAGCCCTAGGGAGATGGCACATAAGAGTTCAATGGAAAAAAACTTTAATCATGATAATGGTTATGGAGGTTTTCATGTTAAGTCCGATAAATGAGATTTTTCATTTCAATGGTGATTTGGTTCGCACTGAAAGGGAATGATCATGTCGGCAATCCTATATTTATGCTTGGCAATCTAGAATAGAAAAGTTTTTAAATATTTCTCCAAGCAAATTGGTGAATTTTCATTTCACAAAAAACTTTTTGAGACGCAAAAAACTTGCCTTTATAGTTACGCCAGCTACACCAAAACCTTTTCAGCACATTGACTACCCTTCAAGACCATTGCAATAAAATTTCAAAGAAATCAGACCAGCCGTTCAGACGAAATCGTCACAGAAAGGTTTACCTATGCTCTGACTACAACGCCACCTAGTGGTGAGCAGCGGGTATCGAAACACAACCAGACAAATTTCCCAGGGCTAAGGAGATAGCACACAAAGTCTGACCCAAAAATATTTAACGGTTTTAGAGATATTCACGTTTAAAGTCG
Source organism: Hanleya hanleyi (assembly GCA_036873755.1). NCBI lineage: Eukaryota > Metazoa > Mollusca > Polyplacophora > Lepidopleurida > Hanleyidae > Hanleya > Hanleya hanleyi. Next base: position 30,015 of record JAVTVY010019175.1, read on the forward strand.
CGGTGGCGGCGGCGGAGCCGTTTCTCATGAAAACATAGGAGCATCCACTTTGTGGAAATGCTCTAACTAAAAATATTTGCGACAGTAAAATTTGCATGAATGGCCGCAAACTGTTTCAACCTGCTACACGATCACTTCCTGAACACTTGGGCTCCCAGGCAGTCTCGAATAAACCAACAGAGCGATCTAGGATTTTCTATGTTACATTGAATTTGATTAAATATGAAAAAAGTATTGTTGTTAAATTATGTTCTGGAGGAAGAAGTGGAATTATGTCAATAACCATATTTTATTTTAGTATTTTTTAACATCAATTGTGGTTTTACTATCGCAAATATCTGTTTTACCAACTTGTCACTGGTAACTCAATTTGTGACAGTTAAAGCAGCATTACTGTTCGCAAATATTTAACACAGGGTTCCTACCCTTTGTGAAAGACAAAATTCCAGGACATTTCCAGGACTTTTCCAGGTCCATACAACCTTTTTTCAGGACCTTTAACTGAATTTTCTTGGACATTTTTTAACACCTTTTACCAGGTTTCATTCAGCAAATTCAACAATGTTCATTAGAATGAAATGAATATGTATTTCAACTATCATGTTTCATACAGATCTGACTACATGTAGATGGAAGAATAATTTCAGTTTGTTAGAAAGAAATTCCAACTGTGGCAGATATTTTTTTGGGAGGGGAGGGGGTAGGACAAAATCCAAGGACTTTTCCAGGATTCTGTACAAACACTGTGAGAATTCAAGGAATTCCAGGTCCTGGAATTTATTTTCTCAGAATTCAAGGAAATCCAGGACCAGGAGGAACCCTGTTAACAATAACAGATAGGATAATTACACAGTACAAGGATTCTGAAGCTCAGCAAAGAACCAAGAATTATTCTGTATACATCTAATTTTATGGTCAATGCTTGAAGAAAACAAAAAAAAGACGGGCTGACATTTTATATACAAATTTATTATTTTCAGTTTGAACAATGAACTGAAAAGTACAGTTCAATATACATGTACAAGCTACCTAAAGTTCAGTTGCTTATTACCAGGAAAGCCTGCGAGATAATTTAGGCTCGTCGACAGACCAGTCTGGACAGAAACCGAGATGATGGATGACTATATCTGTCCATGACAAAGCAGCTAAATTTGAGCAGTTAAAAGATTTTTTCACTACATGTAGCTTTTAAAATAAAATTGTCTCATTTCACAATGGCCGTATAAATAGTCGAGGAGATTTCAAACATTAACAGAGAAGGACAATTGAATATTTAGAAGTATATGTTCTTTCATTGTGATCATCTCATGTAGGACGATATCGTTGATATCGAGTATTTGCCCAACATACTCTGAATCATCGCGCACATATTAGATGCATTCAGCAATATAACTACGCTGGTAGCATACAAGTCAGCTTGTAGCTTGGTGCATCACATCATCCCTGGTCAAAGGTTGTCTGACAAAGCCATGCCAGGACAAAATGAATCTGCCAGGATGAAGATCAGTCGTTTTATAAGCTTCCGATTCTTGACCTTGATGAATATGCCCATATTTGAGCGAAATAAGTCCTGGGCAATGTTGATTATTTCATCCCCTCCGATTGTTTGAAATCACATTCATACTGGGTTTGTTTTGACTCAAAGAGACACCCACATGTCATTTCCACTCAGACCTTCAAAGAATTTGTCTTCCAGCTTTTTCTCCACATAAACTCGGCCTTGGTCAAAATTATATACCAAGATCCCATAAAGGTGGCATATCACTCTCGCAAGTCATCTGTTCAGTGACTGTAATTTGAATGGACGGTTCCAGAACTAGCTGTACAGAGCACATGTTCATCCGGTCTGGTAAGAGGTATACAGACCTGCATTATGGAGGATGGGGGCATCATATATTCATGCATATTAGATTAAGAGGGTGTGGTCAGTGGTTAACCTAGAGAAAGAACTACCTCAAATATGAAAAGGTGCAATTTTCATAAACAAATAGTTTCACTGCCGGTCAGGTACCCTGATGAAAAATAACTATACATTTATAAGTCCAAAGGCCACATGTTTTACCCACATCCCCCCAGTTACTGTTCAGCCACAGTTCACAAATCACTGGCAAGAGAGGTACACCAAGTTAGGAGACAATATAAATGGTTTTACACAGTGGACATTGATCATGACAGACTGACAAGCTCAACCAAACTGGGAACATCCTTGCCTCATAGAACAGTTTTGATTTTCAATCCAATGTCCCAATTAGCATGAAGCTTTGTTTACAAAGCAAAAATACTAAGTGGATTATGTATGGACATACTTTGCCGGGAAAGATGGGACCCGTTTAAAACTATGCTTCTTGCATGTGACAGATGCTTCAATGATACTGTTCTTGTTAAAAATAAAAATGTGGAACATTGCAAAGAAGCAATTGATAAACAGGTCATGGCCAAAACCAATATATTTATCCAATATGGACAATTCTTTTATGGACAATTCATTTATGGACAAATCCTCCAATAATTCAATTACTCAAGTAGAAGTCAATAACCCCCAATTTTGTGGACAACTATCAGCCATTCTAAACAATTCCACCCACCAGTCATTTAAAAAATAATAAAGAAATAATTTATAATGTACGGTAATCTCTCCAAAAATTCGGACATATTAAAACACTTTAGAAGCCAATTCCGGAGAATAGTCTGTCAATATTCAGCTCAGAGGTTTCAGAACTGTTCACATATTATCTGTTCACCATTCTATGAACTTCCTGTTCTAATAAAGGAGATGGTATTGTAAGGCGGGATTTTTGCCCACAGCCAGCCGACACATAGGAAGGTACATTTCTTCTCTCCATCTGTCAATCACAATGCAATGTACAACTTGTCGGCGGCGGCAACTGTCAATCAACGGATTGACTGATCGTTCGATTTCAACGTTTGACTAGCCCGTAACGTCCACACGGTATCGGGTCATCGGTAAACCATATTTATTTCACTTTTAATTGGTTCATAATGATAGCCTAAAATCTTATTTCAGATATACTGAATGTAATTTTTTTTACAAAAATGAGAAAAATTGAAATAACTTTGAGGCGCTTGTGACCCAACGTGCGTATCCACTACACCACGACATATGAACAACTGTAACAGGCTATTTTGTCCCTTTAATCTACTTACGAAAACTTTAAACGTTATGAATCATAACTTTTCATTTTTTAGTATGAAGGACTCCTTGGACCAAAAAGATCTTCCAGCAATGGGGATATGATGTTACCACACACCAGGTTAAATGGCGTTTTGGTCCAAGGGGTCCTTCGCGTCTAAATGCGTGTCTGAAGGACTCGATTCAGACCCATTTTTTACGAAATAGCACAAGCTGTGAATTTCAGTTTCATGTGATAACTATAATCATAACGCAATCGCACTAAAGCTTTCACATATTGTGTACTTATATTTTCTCTTGCCGTTTAAAACATAAGTATTTTTAGGACATTTTATTTTTTCGATTTCAACCGCACCATGTATAGGCGAAAATCCCGCCTTATTGTACCATCACCTTTGATTACCACCTGATTTTGGGAAATTTCACTTCCTGTGATTGAATTATTAGAGGATTTTGCATATTTAGAATTAAGAGCATGGGCCGAGTTATCGGTCTCAATATCTGATAATCACACATGATAAAACTACTCGTCTATGATTGGATACAATTATCAGTATTTGAAAACGATACGACGATACAAACTAACATGTATTAAAGCTTCAAGGACATTGTATATGTTATGAGAATGTAAGGGGACTGAATATAATCTGGCCCTCAAACCTAATGCTGGTATTTTACTCTAAACAGGTCAGTCACACAAATATATTTAAACCAAAACATCTTTACTTCTAGTACAATTTACACATTTCATCCAATTTCGCTGACTGCAAATACTGGACTGAGAAAGCAAATGACCACTGAAGCTTTATAAAAAAAAAACAATAGAAAGAATTGATTACATGTATACACATTCATATCAAAGATATATACATTCTTGTCAAGAATATGATAAATGCACTAAATTCCAATTTATACAAATATGTAAACATTCCTTGTGACAAGGTAATGTGACTTGAATGTATGCATTACAAATATACAGGGTCCGGGTCAGTTTATATACATTTATTACAGTCAGAATAATGTAGGGGAGTGGAAGGAGCAGACCATGATAAAGATTGGCGTTTGGTCCATCAAATGTCTCTGACCTAGGTTAGGTACATGTAGTAATGACCATTTGGTATGGTGCTCAGCCCACCACCACAGAGCAATTTTTAGGGCTATGTGACAGTCTATCATTTGTTTGGAGAAGACAATGTGACATGTCCCATATTCATGGGCAAAAAGAAACTCAAGCCAATAATGGACCTAGTATTTTCAAATTATTAATTGAAATTAAATAATTGACCTAATATTTTCCTAAAAACTTCGATTAACACAGCTAAAATTTCAGCTCTCTGAAGGAGGGACTTTAATCTAACGAGCTCAATACATCGATTTTGTGTACTTTTCCTATAATCTTTAAACCTGTTAAACATGCACATTTGCCACTAATCTCTATTGCCAAAATTCAACATGTTGCGGCTGATTTTAATGGTATAACCAGTACTATATTTGGTAAAAATATACAGGATACAAGCAAAGAAATAGAATGTTGACCATGTGACTATTTTTCTGAGATTAACTGTACATTTTGTACTTAACCATGAACTCTCATTTTCATACATATCACTTCCCAGATTCTCTCTTGGACACGATTATCGCATGATCGAAAAACAAATGCAGGGTGAAAGTAATTTTTGGATATGCTCTTGTTTCAATAGAACTTCAATATCAGTCGGTTATTTGATGGGGTTCATCAGCAACTTCTTTTTTAACACAAAGATACTGATAGACTGGGTTGAGATCATATTATCGGTATTGTCGATATATCCCGTAAACCAAAACCCCATTTTTGAATGTACATGTCGACTTCTCCTCAATCTAGTCTCAAATCTTTTCACACATACTACAGCCGTAAAACTATGACGTCTGATAGACCATTATAATTCCAACAAGATAACACATCAATGATCTCGCTACCGATTCAATAACATTCATATCTTAATATGATTGTTTAACAAGGATGATTGGGGACAGGGATGTCATAAGAATAGGGCATCCCTATTTCGCCCTCTACGAATTCCATGTAATTTCTATTCTTGGAACGCTAAATGTCAATTCTTGTGGCTGCCTACTTTCATGACTTCCACCTGCTACTTCAAAACTTAGAGACATCCTGCTACAATTTTCGAGCCATTTACACTGTATAATCCACAAACCTCTTCAACCATTGTGAAGAATAAAATGAAGAGTAACTCAAATGCCAAGAATTAGGAGGGACCAGGTCATGAAGAGATTTAAATATAGTGGTAGAATCACTTCTTACCAAATGTGTGTATAGATAGAGTTCCCTGCAAACTACACAAAACAATAAATAACTGCTGCTCTATAACCCACACATTCCCATTCCCAAACTGATCGACAACTACTGAGGAATATTTTAACACAGCGTACATGGGTCAAGGTAAGAAATTTGCAAATAGGAACTTTTGTTCTCTCTGTTGATAAATTCTGAATTGTTTGCATGGTTCAGATATTTATATGTTTAAAAATATTGACATTCCACTCCTATAGCCCCATGTTGAGCCCCCTGATATCAGGGCATTTGAAACCCCAGATTTGTTTTACCCCATAACATTTGGCTCTCTACTGTTTCGATACAGTAGAACTGGGAATCGTGTACGTATGATGTGAGCTTTGTCCAATTGAGAAGTGTATGAAGGGAGAGAACTCCTACATAAATCTGTGGACGACCTAACAATTCATCCCACATGTCCAGTGATAACTTGCAAGTCTTTTTTGTGCATCTTCTTGTTTGAGGTGATGATTTCTCGGAGATGAAGATGAAGAATCAAGTAGAACAACCATTCAATGAAAAATAATTAAAAAAAATGCTGCTACTTCCTACACAACTCGCCTCACTTCAAAAAATCGTTTTAAATAATACACTTGTCCTAATGTCATAGCTACTAGCACCAGAGCTTCGAAGAACGCCCATAAAACCACTCGCGAGTTAGTGTTGTCGTTTACTGCAAGACAAAGAAAAACAATAATTACAAAGGAGCATATCCATTGTATAAATTTTGAAGAATGTTACATTCTCAAATTTTGTTATCATTCTGCAAGTTGTGCAATAAGTGTTCCAACCAGTCCTTTTTTCTGTGGAGTTCTCATTGACTTTATCAGGATGATGTTTAGTTAATTTTGTTTGGAAAACAAGTTCTTTTAAGGATGCAGTTAGACTCATTAAGGATACTAAGCCCATCTGTAGACACTTTTACACACCGTCTAGAATATGTCTTTATATAGCTAAAAGTATGTCTTATACCCGTGGTAAAGTATATATTTCTTAAAAGTGCATTTCTTAAAGATTCCAAAGATTACAGATTGTTCACTGTAAATCTGTGAGTTAACCTTTTTTTGAATGGCTATTTTCAAAAAAATTATTCAACTTATCATAACTCACATCATTATTTCATGTAGAAGACAACTCCAACAGAAAATCTGTGTCTCAGTTTTGTGAATGTTGGTCTAGTTCTTATTCTATTGACATTTAATACTTCAAAGTTTAAAACTGAGTCGCTCGATTTTGTAAATAAATATTCCATTAACTTAACTGTCAGTAGAAAGAGAACTAGACCAAAATTGATCAAACTGAGAGAAAGATTTCCTGTTGGAGTTGTCTTCTACAGGAAATGATGATGTAAGTTAAGTTGAATACATTTTTTAAAAGAGCTATTTCAGAAATTAAAATAAATTTTATATTATTTTTTTTGTAAATCTGAATATCTTCACAACCTACAGGTTAGCAGTGAACAAATTTAAATATCTGGAATCCTTAGAAATGCGCTTTCAACAAATACATACATTACCATAGCTATGAGGCATACTTTTAGCTGTATAGAGACAAATTCTAAAGGGTGTGTAAACCTGTGTGCCAGAGAGCTCAGTATCCTTAACATTGGCAACAATACAAGCCATTACAGAAATGCAGGGGACTATAACATCAAATATTCAATGAATAATTTACATTTCACCATGAACAGAAATTCTCATGGTGACTACGGTTTCATTAAGTTTTGCATAATAAAAGGCTGTAGTACTTACTTGCTCTGTGTATTCTCTCTCTGACCTCCATATATTCCTGTTCATGTTTTACCCCTGTTAAAGCTGTGGACAGCTCATTTATCATCTCTTCAAGTTTGTTTTGATGTGCTGAAATAGAACATGGACTAAAGTTAGCAGGGTGATCTGTCACTAACAGGGTTCGTACACCTTAAAGCATCTCAAATTTAAAGACTTTTTAAAGACCTTTTGCGATGGAAGAAGTCAAAATTCAAGGACTTTTCAAGGACCAATTCACACAAATGCCCTTGTGAATTAACAATAAACAGAGAGTGAAATACCAAGATTTATTACAGAAATATCAGTACATAGGAAGCATTTCCAACACAGACCAATAATTGACAGTCATTTACCAACATAAACACAGAAATTTAGCAACACAATGTTCTGTTCTTTAACTCACTATCACACAAACAGACATTCTTAGCCTGCATTGACTCGACAGATTGGCAAAGCATCTGCCATCATTATGGTCACATGTAGGGAAAATGTCATTATACCTTGTAGAAGTATCTGGAAAAAAAACTTGCAGATCCAGTGTTAGAAATACACTGTTCACTCTGGATAATGGAACACAATTACAATAACTTTGGCACACAAATACAATAACTTTGAAGACTGAACATAATAACATTTCCAACTTTAAAGTCTATATATATTTACAGGTCACTGTGGGGTGCCAGTCCAAAGCAGCACAAATACATAGTTTTTTTTCTCCCAACAACAGAATCGTTTGGCGGTCTCACTGTCTGGAAACATGGCATGGAATAATTTATCAATTCCTTCATTTGATTTGAATGAGTTATGTCGTTTTACAACATGGAGTGTCCACAGCACTTCTGATTTGACTGTTTCCTCTCTGGTGACAAATGATGCCATGGTTCTGGATGTAGATGGTCCAGATCCTGGGAAATAAAATAAAATTTGTATTAACAATGAACAATGATTGTTTAAATGTAGTCTATTCAATTGAGTGAAAATTGTACCTTCAATGTTACTTCAAAATCTAAAAATAACAATATTCTAAAAACTGCACAGAAATGTTGTGCAGGGGAGAAAACTCTTGATTTCTTATTTTGGCCTGTCACTGCAGTTGACAATATTATAGCATTGATTTTTTTTTTTTTTTTTTTAATAAACTTTGTTAAGACTAGGTCAGTTATATTATTGAAATTCAATTTTGGAAATCTATGTAAGTTGTTCCTTACCAGTTTGCTCGGGTGTTGAGGTGGAAACATTTGCTGATGTCTGTTGCTGTGTTGTTGTGCTACTAGGCTCAGTACCAGACGATTGTTGACCCACAGGAAACTGGCTAACGGCGGGAGTTCTAAGTCGTTTCCTCTTTTCGGACAAGGATACATGTTTGCGGCCTTTCATGTGGCTCCGCACTACGGCCTCCCCCATGCTGCCCAGTCCGAATGATTTGACGCACAGGTTACATTTGGCCTTGTGACGATTTAACCGGTCCTTCTCGAGCCAGTCGGCATAACATGAATTTTCCAGCCACGTGTCGTTAAATACACACTGACCAGGCATAATCTCTTCCACGGACGGATTTGAAGCAATATTCCCACGCTTTAAGATCCCTGACAACAGCAGTAAGACAACCAATAAGGGTGGCAATGAAGAGAACCCAACGAAATCGTATAAATTTTGCAGTCGACCATGCCGCTGAGCAAACTTCAGCGACAGCGCAGTTCTTTGCGCAACTTCCTGCTCGAATCGGAAAACATCGGCATTGCCCGTAACGAGTGCTTCCGGGTTTGCGTTTCTATCCCCTTTTTAGCATTTTCTTCTCGAACATCAAAAGAAAACATTTCTAATCTCCGCGGAAACTAAAAGACTCCGCCAAAAATTCTGACAGGGCAGTAAGTCTGATTTTGAAGTACCTTTCAAGGCACTTGACTGATTTTTAAGGTTTTCCAGGTCCTTATTTTTTTTTCACAGAATTTAAAGACATTTAAGGTTTTTAAGGTAGCGTACGAGCCATGCACTAAACATGGGGACTTAATTTTGCACAAAATATTCATCTGCATTATGCTTAGATTCTTCTGTGCTCTCTTCTACACAGAAAAAGTGAAAATATTCAAGCATTAAATTTACAAACATGAAATATGCTATGGTGACCTCCTGGTGCTACAAAAGTCTCAAACTCAGGCCTGGGCGGGAGCAAAATGGTGGGGGAGCTGCATTTCACTCGTCTAAAATACAGTGGGAGAGCTAACTGCTCTTCTAAAAATGCTCGCCTAAAATGATTTGGGAGAGCATTAGCTCTCCTTGTAGAATCTGGGAGAGCGGGAATTTGTAAATTCAATTTAAATATCAGAATGATCAATTTGTATGATCAAGAAATATGCTAATTTCTATTGTTTTCTCTAACTAGACCACTTTTTTCTAGTCACTTTATTATATATATGTTTTTATACTTACAGTTGTATATTTATATCCTACTAGTTTTATTGGCCAACATAAGTTTTATATGTGTTTTTTGTCTATTTATTTTTGGTTTTATTTATTATTACATTTTTGTTTTATTATTACCCCAGGATAAATCGCTAGGTGTTCTTGTTGTATTTTCTTAAATTAACAAAAAACAGTAGCTACTTCCTCTTCCCATGACCAAGCTATAGTATCCGTATGGTAACCTTTTTGCTACGGTACCTGCATTCTCTTCCCGGCCAGAGTGTATGAGAAGTGAGATCTGGTGGGCTTTGCCATCCAGGTGCCTTTGCGCATTGCTTTTGGTCACGGAATTCGTCCCCACGGTGTAGCTTTTCAAACCTTCCTTTGCTGCACCACGAAGGTTCGGATGAGCACAGAGCTTGTCGTAGTATCGAGCGCACAGTTTGCACCAAACGAAATTTACATATTGCCGACCATCTGTTAATTCGGTTTTGTATCCAATATACGCCTGTATAGCTGATCCCCACTTCTCGAAGGTCTTTAATTCAACTTTGTTTCCCTTCCCGTGTGGCATGACAATGTCGCGAACTGCTCAATTCTGTCGTCAAACTGTCAGAAAAACGGAAATCTGGTTGACAACAGCATACGAAACGCCGCTTCCGTTTTCAAACGTTGCCTTTACGAGGCATGCGCGTTGCTGAAATTCATTTCCGCTTCCTGTTACCAATCAGCCCCGGCACCAAGCCAGCTCATTTTCAAGTGAGCACGGCCCATGAATGTCGCATTTTTGAATTTTTGAATTTTTGACAATCTTATGTTTTGGGCGAGCGACTGATCGGTCGCCTTACAGGTTTTGGGCGTGTGTGGAGAAGAGCGGGAGCGATCGCTCGCCTTTCCTGCCCAGGCCTGAAACTGATTAATAAACACAGGAAGGAAGCAATCAGAGATTGCTCAGTTGTATGCCCCCCCCTTCCACTTTAATCCGACACTGCCCCGCCATTGTTCTGTTCTTTATTGGTTGGTGGAGGCCTAATTTGGATAATTATAAATCTGTTTCAGTCACTTTTTTGCCATGCCTCACATAATACATATTCCAAGTATCAAGCAACAAGTGATAATACGATGCTTCGATGCAAGCTGGTCGCCAGGGCTTTCGCCAAATCCGAAAATGTGACCTGGTCATGAGACCTACATTCCTTGGGAGTATATTGTGGTGAAATTATGAAGCGATCAGTGAACTTTGAATTTTGCACCCAATTCACTGTTTTTGGGGCAATTTCATACTTCAGGACCTATGTTGTTTGCTTTGGAATGTAGAATAACATATAATATAGCCATTTTCCTGGTTCAAATCGGTTATGGACCGAGATCCAGCTTGGACAAATAAATATATCCCATTCACTTAGGTTTAAACAAAGGGCCATAACTCTTGAAAATATAACCGAAAACAGAGAACTTCACGCTGCACATCTATGGGTCACTGACCACATATCATGCAAATTTCGTACTTGTTCATACAATATTAACCGAGATCGAGCCCTACAAATCCCAATTCACAAAGATTTGAAGAAAAAAGGGCCATAACTCTTGAAAATATAAGCGAAATGTGGAGAAACTTCGCGCTGCACAACTACAGGGCACTGACCACATATCCTGCAAATTTCATAATTGTCCATACAATATTAACCGAGATCCAGCCCGGACAAGTTCCAATTCACAAAGATTTGAAGAAAAAAGGGCCATAACTCTTGAAAATATATGCGAAACTCGGAGAAACTTCACGCTGCACAACTACAGGGCACTGACCACACATCCTGCAAGTTTCATAATTGTCCATACAATATTAACCGAGATCCAGCCCGGACAAGTCCCAATTCACGGAGAAATCAGGAACAAAGGGCCATAAACTCTTGAAAATATAAGCGAAACGTGGAGAAACTTTACGCTGCACAACTGTGGGTCAATGACCACATATCATGCAAATTTCATACTTGTCCATACAATATTAACCAAGATCCAGCCCGGACAAGTCCCATTCACAGAGATTTCAGAAAAAGGGCCATAACTCTTGAAAATCATACCGGAACTCGGAAAAGACTCTACGCTGCACAACTATGAGCCACTGGCCACATTCCATGCAAGTTTCAATCCTGTCCATCAAATATTAACCGAGATATTGCCCGGACAAGAAATTCGGACGGACAGACGGACGGACAAAGCGATCGCTATATGCCCCCCCTCTAGTTAGAGGGGGGGCATAATAAGCTTAACTAAGCTGTGAAATAATTATTTAATGAATGCTGTAGCAGTCCAAGTTGGTAAAACACAGATGCACCTACTTTACCTACAAATGTCTAGATATACGAAAAAGCTAAACTGAGAAAAACCTTTGGAAAATCTCAATGTAACAAGACTGAAAATCCATCCAGGTCATCTTTAGGTGGATATACATGTAACAGAGATGTGGACAATGTGAAGGATGTGTTTGAAGTAATCCTGGTACCCTATTTCTTCTAATTATTCAGACAGCAAACTTAACTTCAGGCATCTGTGGAGAAAAATTCTGCAAACATTCTACAAATTTGACCAGTTGTCCTTCAGTTCTTGGCATAACTAACATATCTAAGCCAAAGCATTTAGCCTCAGTTTGCATAAAGATGGTTTTTTCCGCCCTCAAGTCCAAAAATGTTGTTCGAAAAATTAGAAGAAATAGAGATCTGAGTATTAAACAAGGAGTGAATAGAAGTTTTCAAAGAATAGGAAATCTTTTTTAAAAACACAAAAACTCAAATATACCATATACTGGTGGATATGGAGACATGCAAACAAGTTCATGCTGTTGATTGAGCAGCTGTAGTGTAATCATGCTAACAAGGTGTTGATAAAGTTTGTCACGTTCAAAAATAGGAGAAAAGCCTAACAATGCAAAGGATTTACAGAAGTTACAGATCTAATCAGATTATCCATGTATGGATATGAAGAGATACATGGAAAATTCACTTGTGAATTGAAAATTTTGTGTGTTATAATCTGCTAACAAACAAAGCTTGGTTGGATGGACAGAACCAGATGGAATCACTGATGGACAGATAGGTCTTGCAAAATAAGATGCCAGTTCCCTCATCTTGGATAAGATCCTCCCTTGTGACAAGAGCCTTAGAGGCACATGTTGTGAAAATTAAGTGGTACGCCATGTCACAATCCTAGTGAGTACTGTAATTATGCTATTCCATCATGAGACTGACCAACAACTCCAAAGTGAGGTGTGACAACTCCACTGTTCTATTCTATAATATTCTTACCATCTGTTTCCATATTGTCTCCCTTTGGTTTTTCTCCCACATCCATAGTGAACATGACAATCTTGGGAGTCATCGTGGACATTTTGTTACTGAAGCAGTACTTGTAGGTACCATCCATGTGCGCAGCAAATGTATATTTCCCATTGGATTCTCTGTCTCCAGAGTATATGACTTTGTCATCAGGGCCAGTGATCTGCAAAACCATCAGAAAATAAACATATAGTGTAGTTGGATATTATGTTACCACTTACTTCCAGCCCTACATACATTCCTGCTAATTATGATGTTAGTCAGAGACATACAGGTAATTTCAAATTTGGACAGGCAAAAATTGGAAAAACAGAGAGGTAACCACCCCAAATCTAGTAAAAATGTGGACTTGGACAGGCAGATTTTATATCCTGGCTAACACTCTGCTGCTAATACGACCGGTTGATGCAGACTATCTTCTACACATTATGTTGCAGGGCACAAAGTAAGCATGGGGCATTTTCATCCAATTATTGACACTTGTACAAGAGGATGAACAGCACATCCACAGGCTGCTTTGGGTCGAGAGTATATGCCAACATACTGTGTATAGGAAGAGAGTGAAGGAAGTAAACGGTGATTTGAGCTCGTAGCCAGATCTCAGTGATTACTTAATAATTTTGCACCAAACTTGGCAAATCTTTCAGAATACATATAAAAGTGTTCATGTGAAAGAGCTTTGTTCCCACAAGTAGTTTTGGGTATTTTTCATGCAGTGTCTCAGGTAAATTGACCAATCGCGAAATCTCAAAAACACAGATGCAAGTGGGGCCAATACTTCAAATGACATCAGGGTAAAGCTATTAAATTTTCTGGCAGATTAACTAGTATTTGCCGAGATCTGGCCACCAGCTCTCAGATGCTGTTTCCTGCCTTCACTCTCTTCCCATATACAGTATGATGGAATATACTCTTGACCCCAAGCAGCCCAGGGGTTTTTTTAGACAAAAATTTTTCATCTACTCAATTTCAAATATTGTAAAACTCAATTTTTTTGCGCACCGTTGGCGCGCATATTAATGTCACTAAACTCCATTTTTCTACTTTTTCATCTAAAAATTGATGAAACTCAATTTTTTTGCCTTTTTCATCAAAAAAATGATAAAACTCAATTTTTTTGCCTTTTTCATCGAAAAAATGATACTTGCTCTTGTTTTATTTTTATTCTTTATTATTTTACCCCTAAGCCAAGGTCATTGTTTTCATTGAACGACCTCCGTTGAATGGTGATGGAGCACTGCGATCACATACATCTCATGATCTCCCCTCAGCCCCCCCCCCCTTTTGATTTTAGCCCTGCGAATTTTGTAACATGAATTGAACTGACACATCACAGAACCAAGAGTTTATTTTCCATTGTAAGTGCATTGAATTTATAACATTTATTCGCACCTTCCAATATGCCGTTGTGTTTATTTGTCAGTACTTCCAAACTGATTATTTGCCTTCATTATGGCAGAACAACAGGTGACTGTCACAGGAGCAATAATGCGTTAATTTCGCGGCAGAAATAAAAGCATGATGAACGATTTTAACAGAAGTTGCTCTCAAGCATTCGTGTATTACAATAATTTATTCGTTAGTTTTGGAGTCTTAAACGAAAACTTCTCAATTTACCGTAACAACAAGGCCAGGGCAGAGGTTGCATGTTGCTTGTTTTCCACCACAAAACACAAGGCGAGGCACTTCACTTCGACGTGAAGCAGGTATTATACGCGTTCAAACAAAATTCCATCAGATCAAAGAAGTTGAAAAGTATGACAAATATATTTGTTGTAGTTTGTGTTCTTGTTGAGATTTTCTCGCTTACGACTGTCAAGCGTGTCCCACGTGTTGAGCTGAAGAAAATGGCGCTGAATTGCCTCCCTTGTCATAAGATTTAATAACGTAAAACGTATCGTATGATATTACGACATTGAAGGGGCGCTGCAGTCAACGTCAAGAAAAATAATCTCCGCGAAAGCTTCTTGAGTGGGTTTCATTTTCACTGGATATCCCAGACGAGACGCGGTGTCTGTGGCTAAACAAACATACGAAAAAACCGGGAAGTGGCAGAGATGACATGAAGAGTGGCTCTCCTACGGACATTTATTGGCATAGAGACGAAGGTGACAAGAACAACAACGACAACCTTGTGTTGTGAACTTTCGGTTCCGATAACTTTCCCGTGATCGGGGCATTTTTGTTCGGGCCGGTCTTACATAAACTCAATCTTTTATGAAAAAAACTCAATTTTTTCCGCGCCTATGGCGCGCACTTCCCCCAAAAAACCAGAAAACTGAATTTCTAGCCCAAAACTCAATTTTGAAAAAATCGCAAAAACTCAATTCAAATTCGTTTTCATCGGGAATACCACGATGAAAAACTGTCTAGAAAAACCCCTGCAGCCTGTGACCCATCGAACTATTTGACCGTTTTTACAGATTAATAACCACTTTGTATTTTTTGAAAATGCTGTAGTCCTGTTATACTGGAGTCTCAGTGTAAATAATATACTTGGGAACTGGAATGATTTCACAACATATGTTTTAACAATAAGAATTACACAAATTCCAAAGTAAACGGTGACACTATATGTGTAAAAGTAAATACAATTCGACACAGATAAATTCATGATTATAGTCTTACCAACAGCTAGCACTATAATAATATGATTATTTTTAACTAGAAATATTGAAGTTTTGACAAGTTGAAGTAACCTAGAAATATTCATATAGGGCCTAATTCCAATTCAATATTCATCCTCAAGAGTAAGAGTTTCTCTTTTTGAAACCGGTAAAGCATAGGTACTATGGGTAGGCCTAGGTACATATAGCTGTTTGCACAACAAAAACAGCAAAACCTGTTTAACAATTGGAACTAAACTATAACAAAATGTGGATTTGTTGTTAAGAGACTTCAGTTTTAACACATTATATGTTACCTTCACATCTATATCCAGAAATCCCCCTTCGGCGACTTCAAACATCAAACTTAGTTTGGTGCCCGATGTCACCTTGTCATGAAAACATTCGTCGGCATGGGCATCAATAGATATGAAATACGATTCTATGGAACCTATACATAAGAGGGAAACTAAAATAGCAAGTGAAACCTGCAATATATCCATTTTAGAAACTTTCCAAGAGCAAAACTAATCACTCTGCTACTCGCATGCCACACGTTTGATTTCCCTCAATGCCACGTATCTCTGTGCTGCGCATGCGTTACAGGCGCGCACTTGCCGGTTGAATGAAATGTATTGGTTGAAAATGTAATGAGTGTTCTAAAATATTTTTTTTATGTGCTACATATTTTAATAATTTATAATTTTGTATATTTTGTATATTGACCTCCAGTGAAACTAAGATAGTTTGACAGCTCTCTCAAAAAATCACTACATTCAACAATCTACAGCGCTGAATTTTCTCTGCATCATTCAACAACTGAATCAAGGATGTGACGCGGTCTTTGTATGGGAACAAGTACAATGTTTCATCAGAATAATTTCTTTATCAGTACTGTAACAATTTCCAGTTAATATAACATGAATTTGAAATATAAAACTGTCTTAAAGTCAGTGGTTAGTGATATTTATCAAACAATTACGTATATATAGTTCTTCTTTCTTGTCGGTAATGAGTCCGTTAAAGTTCAGAGATGTTCAATGTTTCGCGAGGAGTTACGATCACCAGGACACGCCTCCTCATATCCGCGTGACGGTAAGAAAAACGACATTCGACTTTCTGTGGTGGGAAATTTCTTCCTGTTCGTCTTGACATTTGATTATGTTTCTCGGAGCTATTAAATGTCAATGGATCGGATATATCTGAGACGAAGAATGGCCGATGAGCTACAAGACGTTACCGTGGTTGATGTGTACGACCAAGCTGCTCTGATTGGAAAAGAGTTCGAGAAAATAATTGACATCCATGGGGTTGATGCAGTGACTGATTTGATGCCCAAAGTGATACGGATTTTAGAACAACTGGAAGTGCTAGCTAACAGAAATGAGAAAGAAAATAGTGAAATTAATGAACTTCGATTTAATGTGGAGAAATTGGAGGCTGAAAAAGCCGAAAAGGCGCAGATGAGGACCAAATATGAGCAGGTAGACGGTAGTATTATATTTTTAGCAGCTAAACAGATTATTATGTAAAAATCCATAATTAATATGCTGACCATTGGACTACTACATGGTTACCCTAGACTCCAGATCTACTGTAGGCATGTTATATCTCCTACACTACAGTCTCACATATATGCCTGTAAATTAATGTGATCAGTGTACACATTATATTCATTATTGTTTCAAATATTTAATTAAATCCCCACTTATGCTTCACAGTTCATAAATATAGGTACAGTACTGGACTATAGCCAACATATAGTCTGTGGTGGGGTGGGGCATTCACCGCGAAAATCTATCATACTCCATATGGCTACCACACGACCTACCACACCAACCTGTAACCATCTCGGTCATCTATACGCGGTAAGACTGACCCTGGGATCGTGTGTATCCATTTTCAGCCTACTTTCGGCAACATCAATACCACGTGACTTGGTCAGCCAATCAGCTAAAGTCTACCGACGTAACCCCAACGTAACTCGCCATTTTCGAATCATGTGATGTCCTACTTGCTCAAAATTACAGATCCACCACACCTCTTGGATGATACGAAAGTTATTCATGCCTATATGTTTTGTAAGCCCAGGCAATATCTGTTTCCGAAGTGGTATGAAAGCCTGTAATTTATCAGATTTCTCCAGTCTGTTCTCCGCCGGATGAAGGCCGAACAGAATCCGGTAATATACCGGATATCGCTCCGCGATAATGGAGACACACGATTCGCAAGCCATCTTATGGATGGTGAAGTGTACGCAAATGCTACCACACATAGCCAAGTGCAATTTGTATCGCTATACCCCGGGGGATTACTGATAATGAGATTATTTTCCATCAACCAATCAGCATGGTATATGCCCTTTTTAGGCCGCCAATCAGATTCCTGCTTACGGTAATTTCCCTAATAATTCACGATGCAGTGATGAAACTCGCAACTCCAAAAATTGGCTACTTTCGAATTATTTGTTGCGCTAATTCCAGAAAAACGCTTATGTTCGAATTATATGTTACGCTGATTTTCACGGAAGATCCAAAATGGTGGACCGCTTCACCGGGATCGTTGTGATCTTGATAACCGTGTATTATGTTTGAGATCTCTATCATAGTTCATTTAAAAGACTCTGGGACCCAGGGCTCACGAAACCCAGTCGACAACTCACCAAAAGGCGACTAAAAAATGACAACTGGCGACTGAATTGTTCAGTTACTTGCCCAATGTGTCGATTAAAAATAGAGTAAATCGCCAAAGTGCCGAGTGAATTTTTGTTACATGGAGTGTTTAGTCGCCAAAGTAATTTTGTGTTTAGTTTATCAGGCAGCGAAATCCGAGCCGGCCGAAATTGTACAGGAAATAATGACAGAGAATAATGCCGACGAAAAAACAGACATGGGAAAATCCTAGTCTATTTACAGACCGCACGTGGTCTGATGTTATATCTGGGATACCTCACCTAATTATATTTTGACTGGGCACGTGAAACCATGTGCAGGCTGGCATGGACGAGTGTATTTTGCGTGACACAATAAGATCATGTGCTCGCCCCAGAAAAGGTAATTTGCGACCCGCTGACTGTTCTCGGCCAATGAAATCATCATAGTAAAACTTAACGTAAACAAATAAGCTTGGCGGGAATTTGCAAGGTCAAGAGTTGAAACGGCTTGTCCCATTCCAGTGCAAAAAGGTGATACGCCTAAAAGCACGACATGTGCGTTTTGACTTTAGTGTCGCTTCTAAAACAATTGTAGTCAAGTTACACCAGCTCAGTGATTTAGTTAAAAGTTTGCAGAGAAGTGGTTGGAACTTTCGTTTCATCTGACCGACTTTTCATTCTGGCCATTTCGGATTTGCGTAATCGACAGACCAACGATCGTTTCGTTCGCGCAGACTGTCGAGACGAGGGTACTCTGCATAAGTTTTTTTTGTTTCTCTCTTTTCTTTTTTCAAACTAACAATGGATTATCATGTTGTTGGAAACAAGTCCGTCATTTTATTACATGGAAACGTTGTTCTGGATTGGCGAGTGAATAAAACACCAACATCAATGTCTATTGACATCTCCCCGTAGCTCAAATCAAATACTCAACTGATCCCGTGCTACAGTCAAAATGTATGGGGCATGTTATGCAGGTCTGAAGAAATGAAATAATGGCTCCCTCGACAAAGCAGTTGTGTACATACTAACTATTACGCCGAAGCCCTGACAGGGACAAACAGAGGGAAACATGAGACAATGAGACATATAACAAAAAATAAGAAAAAAATTCACTTGACTTTCAGCGGCACGAACTTCGCGACGAAAACGGGAGTGTTAAAATTTATTGTTTCACGGGGATATTAAAAATGCTCCCGTTTTCGTTTTATTAGGATGGAGAAAATCACGACACTGGAAAACTCGGCCGTTTTCGAATTAAATTTGGAAGGTGAATTATTAGGGAAATACCGTACTTTAGGTTATTGGTAAGAACAGATCACCAGACAGTGTGCGTGGAAAATCGTAAAGATCAAAGAGTTTACTCCCGCTGAAAAGCCTGGCTTTGTTAGTGGGTAGGAAGTATCAAAATATTGTGCCGTGCGAAGATGTTAATCTGCTTGAACTAAACGTCAGTCATTGTCAGAGAGAAAAAATAGAAATTGTCGTGATTGGCTTATTATGGGATCTCGTAGAATATAATTCTTTGAACATTTCAAACAAAGTTTTCATAGCTTTACGTCTAGATGGTATTCCCCTGATTTTTGACCATCTTGGTTTCAGAATGAGCTACTTTAGCTTCTTGTAGCTATTATAGCCAGAAGGCAGATTTCATTATAATAGGGGCCAAATTGTCCCACTCAAAAGCAAAAAAAAAATTTCAATAATGTTACAAGATAATTGAATTTTAAAATGACTACAGATCTTAACATTCTAAATCAAATAATAATGGGATAACTTATACCCCAAAATCAAATATCTCGGGACTTTTGTCCAACCTGGTCAATTTAGCTCAATATTAACATGGCAGAACAACTCACTGACTTCTTGCCAGTTAAACTATGAAAAGTTAAAAACTTTTGAACATAGTTACAAACTGGAATGCATTTTAAGATCTATAATATTTAAACAGATGATTTGGAGTCATAAAGCATAAATTTGAGATGAAAACAAAGTGCACAATGCATCATTGAGTGGTGGACAGACACCGGTTTTCGAACCTTTTTTTCTCTGTTTGCAACAAGTATAATTTTGACCACCAAGCTAAAGATATTGATTTGCCTAGATTTGTATTCCATAAATTCAATCAGGTTTCACCTATTTGCCGATTCGTTAAGATTTTAGAAGAAAGTTATTGTTGTGTCTAATGTTACATGTGGACAGACATTGTGTAACATTAGCAACATTAATTTCATAAAATTGAATATATGTTAACGATTATCATCATTATCTGCTTTGCAAAGTTTATATCTAAATGTGATTACACAAATAAGCCTAAACAATTCAGTGCTGACATCTTAATTTAAATATTACTATGAGAAAATTTCCTTCTTTTGGTTAAAATTGTGTTGCTAATGTTACATGTGGACAGACATGCTTGAGTAAGTGACAACTATTAACAACTGTTCAATAGATTTATGGGACACAATGGCCAACTTTAATATGTTAAAATGATAACTCTGAAGATATATTGATGATCCATTATTTTCTTTATGTCCCAGAGGATTCGGTAGTGCAACAAATGGACATTAAATTATGTTGCTAATGTTACAGGTGGACAGACATTTTGAAACGTTAGCAACATAGAATCATTTTAAAAAGAAAATATTTCTCGCATAGAACAGAATCAGCTATCAAGGCTGTGGTTTCTTGAAGGAAAACAAGCAGGAAACTCATCTCATCTTCATATTTACTGAATTGTAGCAATTTATATAGAAATTTTAGTGAAAATCGGTGTTACAGGACAGACATGGTGGACAGACATCTGTCTTCATTTGCTTTGATTTCATAAAAAGCAACTGATTTTGCTGATAGTTTTACCTTAATAATTATCACAGTTTCATCTATTTGTTCTTTTCATTATCAATTTAGTAAACTGATTATGCAAGTACACTATTTTTGGCATTCTCCATTTGTTGCTAACGTTACATGTGGACAGACATATGTAACATTAGCTATAAAACGTCTGTCCACATCATGCTGGCATGTTTTCAACTGATATTGGGCAGGAAAATAAAATAATCCAAATTAAAAGTGTTTTTATCACAATGTAAATGGTCTGTCAGGTTTTACTGAGCCAAATAATCTATTAACATTTTTAATAGATAAAAATTCTAATTGGTAGTGTTGCTAATGTTTCAATGTTGCTAATGTTTCACATTCATGACATTGTGGACAGACAAGAGACAAAAAGATTCTTGAGGCTTCAGTTGAAATTTTCAATGCTCACAGCTGTTTTAGAAGTTGAACTGTTATATTTGAAACCAAGAATTGGGATAAAAGGCTCTCTAAAGGTTCTGATATTTAAACTGGAGAATAATTGTGATGTTGCTAATGTTACACAAAGTTGGACAGACATTTTGCAAGGCGAAACATTAGCGACATTCTGTATGCTGATTTCAGTTGAAATTCGAAATATTTTATCTTCATACGGACATCAAATTAGCCACAACAGTGGACAATTTTATAACAAAATCATTCAATCATATTATGGTTCTGTTTTACAACACATTTTCATATATTTTTGATGTTGCTAATGTTACATCGAATGTGGACAGACACAAGTGATATTAGTTAGTGACCAAACATTTTAATCTTCTGGCTTTCCTGTAAATTATGGTTACCAGTGGTCTACTTAAGATCAAACTTCAACACTGTAGCTTTATTATGGGATACTTCAGTGCAAAAAATAATACAGTTTTCTTTTGTTCTATGCGTAACTAATTCACCCTCCAAAACTGGTGGGATTTTTGTCTGTCCTAAAACACAGGTTTTAAAAATTTAATTTCCATTATATTCTGAAATTGGTCACATATCTGAGTGTTATTATATGTGCTATATCTACTACCCATAAGATAACATTTGACATATACTCAGCTTTATTCTTGAAGTTCTTCAATCGTCTGAGTTGTATAAAAGAAAACACAGCAATTGGTACCCATTACAATGAAATCTGCCAGAAGTGGCTATGCCCATGTAACTGAAAGAATTAAGCTATAGATACCACTGTATACCCTACTGAAGGGCAAGTTGATGCCAATGCATATTTTGGTTAACATGGATGATTACAACTGACACTGGCCAGAAACTTACACCAAAAGTCTGGCATGTTTGCCCTATCCATAATTCCAGTCTATTAGACTATAGGCCCTACATGTACACTTTCACAATCATCATGGTCATGGACTACATGTAGTTCAACAAGCTGAACCCTACTGACATTTAATTTTGTGATATTGATTATATAGGGTTCAGCCGTTGAATCGAAATTTCCTATCGCAAAATTTTCGCCTCCCGACCTAGGTAACTGCGGCTGGAGTTGTGCTCATAAAAATCGATAATACATGTACATGTACCTACCGCTTTGTGCTCGTTTGGATAGAATACAAAAGAAAAAAATATGATCGCGGACGATCTTCCAAAAACGAAATCCGCCGCCATTTTGAAATGTCACTATGGTGGCACGAGACTAATTTGTAAATTCGGGATTGTAGACAGGAAGGTCGGAAATGGCTCATTCATAAGGCTGTCACATTATCTGCATTTAAATGTAATCGATATCAAGCATAATGGAAGGTAAATTCATGGGATTTTTCATCTCCCTAAGCGACTGGGTCGACTGAGCGGATTCAGTTTTTCCGACTCTTGTAATCCTGAATTTAGAATAACCTCACATGAGAGAATCAGTACCAGTTAGTAGTCAGGGGCAAATACAGGCCTGTTTTGCTACCCTTTAAAGGTGCCCAAATTACAGCTGGTCTCCAAAAAGCCCAAATTACAGACTTTTTGATTTCTCTCAGGATTGAAAAAGAATTGACTAGATAACATCTGAGCATTCTGTGTTCTATTCAGAACAACAAAAATCAGTTTGAAGACTTTGTGGACAATCCAGGGTCTCATAACTTGTAATTACACTCTAGGACCTTAATTTAGCCCAAATTAGAGGGCTGGAAAGGGTGCCCAAATTAGAAAACTGTATTTGCCCCTGGTACTTTTTATTGTTAGGCCAGAGTGAATTCATCAATGTGGACAATTTTTTGCACTGACAACTCGCCATTCAATATTGATTTTGAACGAATATAACTTCTGCCAGCTACATGTATATAGACATAGGTACTTCTGGGTACGGTATTATAGCTGGAAGGGTCTACAGTACCGTAGCTCATTCTGATGATCTTTCTAACTGTCAGGCACCATTCTATGTTTTTGGAGTTACACATCAATACACAAAGAAAACTGACCAGTCATTTTTGGCAATACATAACATGCGTTACCGATACGTGCAAAATTTTGTTGTGATAACAGTTATATGGGGATAGCAGTTATATGTCATGATTATCTAGTATTTTACTCTTGTGTGTATGCAAGAATGTACATAAGCTTAAATATGCAAATTCAGTATGCGCTAAATATGTTCGTAACAAGTAACTTTAAGACCTTTATATTTTATCAGATTTAACAAAATTGTTTGGTCACTGAATTCTCAAACCAGGCAATGCTGATTTTGGAAATGCTAATTGTGACACGCCAAACAAGCAAAATCTGTTGCGTAAGCTTATAATATTTTAAACCAATTTTGGCTCTTGTTAGCTTTGCACTGGATTAACCCCCAAGCCATTTCCCAGCAATCCATGAAACTACAGTTAGCTTAAAGTAGAATGACATGAACATTCGAATCTGTGGTCCTTGTTAAAGAGTTCCACGATCATTAGTTCCACTAGCTGCATATTGGATCGATTAATGGAACTGAGTTTTAAGGGCTTTGTGATGACACTAATTTTGGCACCCAAAATAGGATAAAATACATGTATAGCAAAGAAACATGCTTGCATTGTAGTTCCAACAAACAACATGACAAAGGCTTCAAATTTTCACAAATTCTAGTAGCTAACCAACATATTTATAATTAACAGTAAAATGGAAAATATTTAGAAAACATGGGTTTGAATATTTAAGCCCTACTTTGGAAATTGAATATTCAGTATACTGGCCAGACAAATCAGATGGTCATATGAACCAAAGTCATTGTATCAAGTTCAGTGACTTCAGTCTTCAAGGAAACATGACCTTGAAATGTAAATGAGTGGCAGGTTGCCCTGACAAACTGGACTGGTTGAAACTTTAGTCTGTTAACTGGGTTTTGAGGAAGTATTTGCATAATAATTGAGATAATCGGGTTTCTACAGGTGATCAGCATTTACAAGCCCAGTGTTTTGATTCCTCCAGTGTTTCCCAACTTTAGAAGAATATTTGCTTATTAACTTGGGCCAAACAAAATTTAATTATGTGTTTCTGGTTACATTTGAAAATTAGGGTAGGTAGGCTCTTTTCTTGTTTTTACTCGAAATATTTATAAATATGCTCTTGTTTTAGGGCAGGTAGGGGGGGGGGGGGGAACCAATTTGGAGCAACTATTTGATGCATCAAGTATTCATAATTTGTCATACCCTCTCTGGTAGTTTCATACTCTTCAATAGAGTTTTCTTACAGGCTCTTTCATGTTTATTTTCAGCATTCCATTGAATAAATGAATATTCAGTACTTTCCTTGCCTGTGCTGTAGTTCCTTCCAAAGTGCCCTTTCCCCACCACTGGTGGAAGTGGACGGGGTCGACAGATTTTGCCATTTTTTTAAAAAAAAATTTGTGCAAATGTCTCAAAAGGACGTAGGGTAGTCACATTTTCAATAGGTAGGATCAGGTCACAAGAAAGACATATTATATTTTGTTTGGTCTTGGCTATGTATGCATTAACCTGGCAAGACCTTGCAACCCGGTCTGTGACAGCACATTGAGACTTTCTCCAACAGTAGCACCATTGCGTACAAAGGCAATTCTATTTGAGTATTTTTGGCATTTTTACCATCAACAAATGCAAAATGATGTAATTTCAGTCATGTCTATATGGAGAATTGAGATAGACACAATTTACAAAATTTTGTGAATTATCCATCATATCTTTGGTCATGTTGGTGTGTGCTAATTTTAGCAGCGTGGTGCTATGTTTCTCTTCGACGTCTACAAGAAATTTTGCGCAAATATTTTCTGGTATTGACGGCTATTATTGGAAAGAAAGGCTTGCCAACATGAGGTTGTGCGAATGGTACCATCACAAAACCTGACATAAGAGCTCTAGGCAAGTAGGCTTATCAGAACTTTGCCTGTTAAGAAGAATAATCTGACTTGAATAAACAGAGAGCTGACCAGTGTGTGTGAAGTAATTACTGGTCCAGGCATTTGTACCTCTTCAAAGTGAATCACCCTGTTGTTTAGCATGATAATATTGGCTCTGTTACCTGGAACATCCGTTGCAAAAATAAAGCAAAATAAATATCTTGCATATCAGCTGGAAAATGCAGGAATCTCTACATTCTTTAAATGATCATATATTGTAAATGAAGTATTATTATTATACCATATTGATTTTCAGTGTGGAATAAGTCTGTAGTATTACATATAGTTACATGTATCCTAGAATAGAATGTTTATTGCTAATCATAGCATCCTCTAGCATCTAACAAGCATAATGACCGATTATTTAGTTCCCCTGTCATGCCTGTACACAGCTGTATTCTCACCCATGGATGATTAAGTGATTGTGATCATTTTCTCTCCCACATGACACCCCACTATTAAAAGTACTATTACAAATGTCGGATAACACTCTACACATACATGTATCTTTCCAAATAACAAAACAACATGTACATGTATAGGGATGTTGGGGGGGGGGGTGGGGGGGGGGTGGAGTGGAAGTTGGGAATGTTATGATATACATTATCTTGATTTGATTTGCTACTCTAGTTACCTGTTACATTAGATACCAGTAGTATATCTTCAAACATAGATCTTTAAATGTCATTCTAATCTGTCTTCCTGTTTGATCCAGGGTTGAGGACCAGAGTTGTAGCTCTGGGACATGTACACACAATGTAGGAAGTAAATACATGAGTGTTAACCAGGAAGGTATCTATCACAATTTAAATGGATATCTTATCAAGGCTCTTCAATAGCATATATGTCACTCAGAAAATCCTCATCTCCATTTTCCCCAAGATTTTAGATCACAGACTAGTCGCTAAATCTACCCCTTGTTCTGGAACATGCTGGCTCCACACTGTCCACAGCATTGGAAATTCTACTGCTGTGGTGTGTCTGTTCGCCAGCTGATGGCAAAGGGGAGCAAATCTTGTACATGTAACCCATGAAATGCCAGAGGCCTCTATCGCATTAAATTACTATACTTCCATTGATGAATATCCTGATATTGTATATGTATTTCAATGAGACAGAAGGCAGTGGGCCCCCCTTTGCCATCAGCTGGAGAAACCCATTGACCTATAATTTTGTTTGTGCAGGAGCTAGAGCAGATTGAAGATCATTGGCACAAGGAGTCCCAGGACCTCATAGTCATGGTGAACAAACTGAGAGAAGAGAACAGGAATCTGAAGGCTAACATGAGGAACCAGAAAGAGACAGAGGTTTACAAGGCAGCAGAGTTCATGAAAAGTGAGGACAGACTATCTTTTTCCTGTTACAAAAGATATTTCTTGCTTGAAAGTACTGTCAGAGTAGAGACAAATGTACTGTCAAAGTAAAGATACGGTTACGGTCAGAGTAGAGACACGGATACTGCCAGAATAGAGATACGAGTACTGTCAGAGTAGAGACACAGGCACTGTCAGGATAGAGACAGGGTACTTTCAGAGTGGAGACACCTGTAGTCTCAGAGTAGAGATACAGGTACTGTCAGAGTAGAGATAAATGTACTGTCAGAGTAGAGATATGGGTACTCTCAGAGTAGAGACAGATGTACTGTCAGAGTAGAGACAAATGTACTGCCAGGGTAGAGACACATGTACTGTCAGAGTAGAGACCCGGGTACTGTCAAAATAGAGGCAGAGGCAGAGTACTGTCAGAGTAGAGACACATGTACTGTCAGAGTAGAGAAACAGGTACTATCAGACCAGAGACAAATGTACTGTCAGAGTAGAGATATGGGTACTCTCAGAGTAGTAGAGACATGTGTACTGTGAGAGTGGAGACATGGGTACTGTCAGAGTAGGGACATGGGTACTGTCAGAGTAGAGACCCATGTACTGTCAGAG
This sequence comes from Hanleya hanleyi, assembly GCA_036873755.1. Taxonomy (NCBI): domain Eukaryota; kingdom Metazoa; phylum Mollusca; class Polyplacophora; order Lepidopleurida; family Hanleyidae; genus Hanleya; species Hanleya hanleyi. Next base: position 57,408 of record JAVTVY010019175.1, read on the forward strand.
TAAAAACATGGATACTCAGAGTAGAGACATGGATACTGTCAGAATAGAGACGGGGTACTGTCAGAGTAGAGACATGTACTATCAGAATAGAGATACAGGTACTGTCAGAGTAGAGACAGATGTACTGTCAGAGTAGAGACAAATGTACTGTCAGGGTGAGTGAGTGAATAGAATTTAACGTCACTTTCAACAATATTTCAGCTATATTACGATGAACCGACTAAGCACCACCCAGCCCAGTTGTGTTCCTGCTACTTCAAAGAACGGTCAGGGTAGAGACACATGTACTGTCAGAGTAGAGATACGGGTACTGTCAGAGTAGAGATACAGGTACTGTCAGAGTAGAGACAAATGTACTGTCAGGGTAGAGTGAGTGAGTGAGTGAGTGAATAGAATTTAACGTCGCTTTCAACAATATTTCAGCTACATGTATATTACGATGAACCGACTAAGCACCACCCAGCCCAGTTGTGTTCCTGCTACTTCAAAGAACGGTCAGGGTAGAGACACATGTACTGTCAGAGTAGAGATACGGGTACTGTCAGAGTAGAGATACAGGTACTGTCAGAGTAGGGACAAATGTACCCTCAAGAGTAGAGACATGCATACTGTCAGAGTAGAGACAAGGGTTCTGTCAGAGTAAAGACTCGGGTACTGTCAAAATAGAGACGGAATACTGTCGGAGTAGAGACACATGCATTGTCGGAGTAGAGATACATGTACTATCAGACTAGAGACAAATGTACTGTCAGAGTAGAAATATGGGTACTCCCAGAGTAGTAGAGACATGTGTACTGTGAGAGTGGAGACATGGGTACTGTCAGAGTAGGGACATGGGTACTGTCAGAGTAGAGACCCATGTACTGTCAGAGTAGAGATACGGGTACTGTCAGAGTAGAGACACAGGTACTGTCAGAGTAGGGACAAATGTACCCTCAGAGTAGAGACATGCGTACTGTCAGGGTAGAGACATGGGTACTCTCAGAGAAGAGACAGGTACTGACAGAATAGAGACCCATGTACTCTCGGAGTAGAGACACGAGTACTGTCAGAGTAGAGATACTTGTACTGTCAGAGTAGAGATATTGGTACGGTCAGAGAAGAAACACCGGTACTGTCAGAGTAGAGACCTGAGTACTGTCAGAGACACAGGTACTCTCAGAGTAGAGACCTGGATACTGTCAGAGACATAGGTACTCTCAGAGTAGAGACATGGGTACTGTCAGAGACATAGGTACTCTCAGAATAAAGACATGGGTACTGTCAGAAGAGAGACATGGGTACTGTCGGAAGAGAGACATGGGTACTGTCAGAGAAGAAACACAGGCACTCTAAGAGGAAAGACACGGGTACTGTCAGAGTAGAAACACAGGTACTATCGGAGTAGAGACACAGGTACTGTCAGGATAGAAACACAGGTACTGTCAGTGTAGAGACAGGTATTATCAGAGTAGAGACAGATGTACTGTCAGAGTAAAAACACAGGTACTGTCAAAGTAGAGACACAGGTACTGTCCGAGTATAGACACAGGTATTATCAGAGTAGAGACAGATGTACTGTCAGAGTAAAAACACAGGTACTGTCAAAGTAGAGACACAGGTACTGTCCGAGTATAGACACGGGTACTGTCAGAGTAGAGACATGAATACTGTCAGAGTAGAAACATGGGTACTTTCAGAGTAGAATGATGGGTACTGTCAGAATAGAGACATGGGTACTGTCAGAGTGGAGACATGGGTACTGTCCACAGGTACTGTCAGTAGAGACATGGGTACTCTCAGAATAGAGACATGGGTACTGTCAGAGTAAAACATGGGTACATTCAGAGTAGAGACGCGGGTACTGTCATAGTGGAGGCATTGGTACTGTCAGAGTGGAGACATGGGTACTGTCAGAATGGAGACATGGGTACTGTCGAAACATGGGTACTCTCAGAATAAAGGAGGTGAGGGGATTAGCCCAAGTTGTACATGTATGCATTTGACTGGTGAGTGTGCATGACTGGATTCTTATTTATGTAATGCATGTATGTAGAATTTTAATTCAGCGATTGGGTATTATCATTCGCTCCATAGTTATTTCACCACACAGTCTCTGACCATTGCCATCATAACCTCTGTCAATCTGATCTCTTTGTTCAGAAAGTGAAGAGGAAGAGATTCGAGTGTTAACAAAGTTAAAAGAAACGGTAGACAAACAGCGTGAACAACTGAGAAAAACACAGAGAGACCTGAGTCAGAAATCTGTTGATTGTGATGCAGTAAGTACCCAGGCTCTTATTGGCTGAAAACATTTTTGTTCTATAAGCATGCTAGGAAGATATGTTATACAAATGATAACTAAAGTTCATTTTATTGGGCACAGTTTTAATGTGGGTGTCAAGGTAAACAATCCAATAGGCTTACATTAATTTGAAATCCAAGTGCTGAGTGATTGTTTCAATGTGTTTTAGCAGTGTATGGAGTGAGGAGGACTAGACAGGTATTTAATCCCATGAATAATAGTCATGATAATTGAAATGTAATAGCAAACATAGTGTTTTTGGGGATGGGAGAAAAGGAAAAAAATGACCTGATTATCTCTATTACCATGCACAGTTCACCATTATTCTCTGCCGGACCCTGGTTGGGGAATATAGAATCTCTGTCTGTCTGTGTCACAAACTCTTGTTACCACGATAACTTCGAAAGCATCCAGTCAATCCACTTCAAATTTTCACGGAAGACATGTTGGGAAAATTGCTCTCATGCTAGTGATATTGAGGTCAAAGGTCAAAAATGTAATCCAAAATTATCCTGACTGTATACATGTATCTTGAGTTAGGATTCATCAAACATCTCGAAACTTTACAGGTGTGTTGTCCAGGTGATATTCAAGAGGCCTTTTTATTTTTTAGATCAAAAGTCAAGGTCCAATTCCTCTTAAACTGATAATAGGTTGTCTGTACTATATATTGAGGTATTATTCACCAAACTTCTCAAAATGTGACAGATTTTTTTGTTGATATAATGGTTTTAGAATTTCTGCATCCTTGTGCGTCAGAAATTCTTGTTAGCGTGATATATCAGGAACAGTTAGTTCAACGGAAAATATGTTGGACAAATAGCCATCATGCTAATTAATATCAAGGCCAAGTCAAAGGTCAAGGTCATAGCACCCAAAAACTGTTTTTGTCATTGTCTAGAATACATCTTGAACTCAAGATTCACCAAGCATCTTGAAACTTTACTGGAATGTGAATCGAAGAGATCTATTTATTTCTAGGTCAAATCTCAAGGTCATTACTCTTTTAAATGCTCATATGGTTACTATTTACCAACCTTCTCAAAACTCACAACTGTGTGGTTCATTGATTCCGAAGTTCTAAGCGTATTTATTTTACGTCAATCAGTGACAAATCAACATCACATCATCTCAAAACTTATAATCTAGCTTGTCTAGACTGTATCTTGAGTTAAAATTCATTGGATTTTTCCATGCTTCAAGGGTACATGTATATGTGATGCCAAAGAATCCCATTGATTTGTGCATTGAGATTCTTATCCATCATTGTCCATTGACTATTTCGTACATGTATGTGTGTAAATTAAGACTCTTAACTACATATTTATGCATATTTGTCCCTTGAGGCATTTGTCTCTCAGGGCTGACCCAGGAAAAAGTACATGTATGGGATGGAGGGATGCCAACTACTCATATACCATTTATCCTATTTATCCTAATGTTACACGACAAAACCACCCACCATATACATACACCATGTTGTTTCTGGACAACAGTCAGTCTTATTACTGGATGAACCTAATAATATATACATGTATAATATGAATGGAGGAGCTTCCGCGCATGAAGACTAACACCTAGCAGGGAATATATGAGCTAACAACTCTTACTACTCCAACGAGATTTGCATTCTTAGCCACATGCATGAGACAATTATCCAATTGCCTGGAGTTTCACAGAATTTGAAGAATGTTCTTTATCGATAAACATACAGTAATTAGAATTCCAATCTGAAATTGATATGTTTATAAGAGATTACTCTGCTGGCCCTCTTTAGTACATGTACGTCAGCTGACAGACATATTGGTCCTGTAAGCATGGTAAGGAATTCTGAAAAGAAATGGTGTTCTGTGTGATCAAGGCTAAAATGGAGTCATGTGTAGTAATTCAATTAATGTATGAAGATGTAGTTTATGAGGCTGATTTCGAGCATGTTCACATGTATATATCTGATTGTAAGATGTATCATGTTAGTCTAATTTTGAGGTCTTCACAATGTGACATTTCAATATTATCTTGTGAACCTGTGACAATATTATTTCAGTTTCAAGCTCAGTTAGAGAGAATCGCCAAGGTGAATTCTGAACTGCGGCGTAAGAACAACTCGTCACGTAAACAGGCGCGTGTCTTACTGGAGGAGAAGGCTGACCTTCAGACCCAGATTCAGGACAAGGAGAAACAGATCACCCAGATACAGGAAATGATACGGGACCAGGACAGTACAGAACACACGGATAGCAGCTGTCCTTCATCACCAGCCAGCTTTCATAACCACCTCACTCTCAACTCACCTGTAAGTCTGTCTATTTGTCTGTCTGTTCATCACCCCCAGTCAGCTTTCATAACCTCCTCACTCTCAACTTGCCTGTAAGTCTGTCTGTGTGTTTGTCTGTTTATCACCACCAATCAGCTTTCATAACCACCTCAGTTCACCTGTATGCCTGTAGGTTTGTCTGTCTGTTCATCACCCTCAGTCAGTTTTCATAACCACCTCACTCCCAACTTGCCTGTAAGTCTGTCTGTGTGTTTGTCTGTTTATCACCACCAATCAGCTTTCATAACTACCTCAGTTCACCTGTATGCCTGTAGGTTTGTCTGTCTACAGTGGTCGAAATTTGATTTTTTTTTTCCTTAGCCATTTGGCTATCAGACATAACAAATTATTCGCCAAGTTGGTGAGGAGATAATTTTTTCACTCGCCGATGGTTGAGCTATTTAGTGATCACGCAATTGACTCAGCTGTGCTATTTCACTGTGTTGGTACTAGTAGAGCAAGAATGCTTGTAGTAGGTTATCTCCCTTGGCAACCTATTAATAGCTGCAGCTGTCCCAGGTAGAATAGCCGTTTCGACTGGCTATTTATGCATTGATGCTAAATTTTCGTTTACCATGAAATGTTTGAAAACGTAAGAACAATTTCGTTGCTTTTCTTCTTGACTCTACTATACATCTCAAGGACGATTATTCTGCTTCAAAAGCCAAGAATCTCCTCAATGATCTGGGCAATAAGATATATTCATCAAACCAGACACATGGTTAGTTTTACTCCACTGGACTGAGTAATTCTCAATTCACTTCGTTCATACCTGCGCTTGAAAGATTGGATCAAACAACACTCTCTGTACTTCAATAACTGACTTGTTCGACACAGTTCCGTCATTATATTAATAAAGGTATACCACTTCGATTCACTGGCAGTTTCGGTGATGATTGCTACAGGTTGATGGTTAAAAAACCCGGCGAGTGTCGATTGTCTGAACACCATCATGCGGCGGAAGATAGGCCTGTAGACATGTACATGCAGTGCCAAAGATTCAGAATCCGCCAACATGTGGTAGCTATAAATAAACTCCGGCTCGCGATACCATAACAATATGCACTCAGTCCATCAAGGTCGCACGCGTTGGGTGCACTCAGTGGTCAAAATAAATTACAGCAACACACGTCGACAAGCAATGCTGAGAGAGAACAAATAGAATCATTTGAAATGGCTGGGTACACTCTAGACAGACACGTAGCACTGAGCAGGTGGCGATAAATAATACTGGAGGACAACAATTTATTCGACATTTTGGCAACAACTAAAATTTTCCTGTCGCCATATATGCGACTAGAGGGAATTTTTATTCACCGAGTTCTCATTTCTATTCGCCGTTGGCGACATGGCGAGCATGATTTTCGACCCCTGGTCTATTCATCACCACCAATCAGCTTTCATAACCACCTCATTCTCAACTAACCTGTAAGTCTGTCTGTGTGTTTGCTTGTGTGTTTGTTTGTCTGTCATCGCCATCCAGCTTTTATAACCACCTCACTCCCAACTCACCTGTAAATCTGTCTGTGTGTTTGTGTGTATGGTTGTCTGTCTGTCATTGCCATGCAGCTTTTTAACCATCTCACTCTCAACTCACCTGTAAGTCTTGTCTCTTTGTGTGTCTATCCATCACCACCAGTCAGCTTTCATTACCACCTCACTCTCCACTCACCTTTAAGTCTGTCTGTGTGTTTGTCACTCTCTCTGTTTGTTTGTCTGTCCATTATCACCCAACTTTAATAACCACCTAACTCTCAACTCTCCTGACATTGTGTTTGTCTGAGCATCTGTCACTGTACAATAAACTTTTCACTTAAACCACCATGAACAATTTGAGGGACAAAATCAGACAGTTAGTTTGGAAGATTGGATGGGTTTTTCGACATGTTTGAATTGAAAATTAGGGGGGGGGGTGACTTGGAAACACCGGGCATCCGTAATTCTGTTATTCTGTCTTTCCGTTACACAGTTTTCTTTGACCAATAACTCAAAAACTATTGAACCAATCAGCTTCAAACTTGGAGAGTGTCTTGACATCAGTAGAAGGACAATTGGGATTGCTTTTCAGTTACCTGTGTAATCCAAGATGGCCACCATAAGCCATCTTGGATTATCAGCAGTTGGATCTTCACACATTTCTTGTCTGACCAATAACTCAAAAACTATTGAACCGATCGACTGCAAACTTGGAGAATGCCTTGACATAGCTTAAAGGCCAGTTGGGATTGCTTTTCAGTTACCTGCTTAATCCAAAATGTTCACTGTCAATCATCTTGAATTTCAGGCGCTTGAATCTTGTCCGGACAATCGGTGAGAGGATGGTTAGGTTTGCTTTTCAGTTATCTGTGTAATTCAAGATGGCCACCATCAGCCATCTTGCAGTGTCAGCAGTTGGATCTTTACACATTTCTTGTCCTGACAAATAACTCAAGAACTATTGAACCAATCGACCTCAAACTTGGAGAGTGTCTTGACATCAGCGAGAGGATGATTGGGATAGCTTTTCAGTTACCTGCATAATCCAAGATGGTCACCATCAGTCATCTTGTGTAATCCAATATGGTCACCCTTCAATTCGAGACTGATTGCACCGATTAACTTCTAATTGGAGAGTGGCTTGACATCGGTGAGAGGGAGGTTGGCTTTGCTTTTCAGTTACCTCCCTAATCCAAGATGGCTGCCGTCAGTGATCTTTCATTTGGATTTTAAGCAATTAGATCTTGTCCAGACAGTAAATCCATAATTAATGATGAATTATTATTTTGAATCCCATATACATCAGTGCCATGCCACAAGTGTTGAACTCTTGGAATTTGGTATGTAATAAACCCTTCCATCCAAATTCTGTTTTTTGTTCAACTAACATTTTCTCAACATTATCACTTTTTCACTTTCTAATCAGTTTTTCTCTGCTAACCTCATTAACACTAATAGCTAACTATATTGCACACTTTTCTTTGTATCTTTATCTGCACCTTAACATTCAACTTAAAATTAAAAATTAATTTCAGCAATTCAGTCTTCTCAACTTCATTTCATCTCGCCAACTTCACTGTCAACACATAAATAATATGTACATGCACTTTCTACATAAAAAGCAACCTGACGACTCATCAGAGAGATCTCCATTTTCAAAATCATACTTTCGATCAATGATATGGCATATCATTGACCAGAACAAATGACCATAGAGGTTCATGTCTCCCACAGCAGCATCACATCCACTGTAACTAATGCTGCTGGCATGGGACGGGAACTTCTATGGTTGATTTTTTGTTTATTCTTTGTGCCCAGGTGAATAGATTGATATAAATTGAATATTTGATGAACCCACTTTAATAGGTAAGACTCTTGGCTCTTTCATTCTGAGCCAGGGTCTGTAAATGGGCATGAAAGCTTTACATGTAATTATATATTCAGCCCCAACCCTTGTGACCTTATGTATATTACATCTATATCGGTATTGTTCTTCATTACCCATTTACTGTAAAGTCGCATTTTACAGGAATCAGAAGAGGATGTTAACAAGATTGAGGAGAAGTTGAGCATGATTGGTAAAATGGTGATTGACATGAAGGACCCGAATCGACCACGATTCACTCTGAATGAGCTGAGGGAGGTTCTCCTAGAACGAAATGAGTTAAAAACCAAACTTATAGAGGTGGAGGAGGAACTGGAAGTTTACAAACCAAAGTAGGTCAAACCATTTCAAAAATTACGTCGGGCCAATATAAATTAGGTCAAGCCATTATTAATAAGTTCAAGCCACTGTTCATTAAGTCACACCATAACAATGCTATCAAACCGATATTGATAATTAGGTCATGCCAATATACATGTTCATCAAAGTCGTTATTTGTCTTTGGTGGAGAAGGTTTGTGTCATGTATTGTGTCAAGCCATACTGTTGAATACCTTCCTCTGTTGTATGATGCCATAATAACACAAATAGTTATATCACTTTGACAGCATCAAAATCCACATGTTGATACATACAACTGAGAATTTACTGTAAAAGTTGTGAAATGCCAGCAAAATAAAAGTATGGATATTGACCGGGCAAGCTGTATGTTGATGTCCACATAGATGTACATGTAGATGCATGGCTGTATGCTACAGGTGGAAAAAATTTGACCATGTGCATCTACATGACACTGAGTATCCACTACAAAGAAAATTGACCATCACACTCAGGTAAATAACAGATGTACATGTTCTTGATAATACTTTAATGAACTGATGACTTTAATGACTTACGTATTGGATCATGAAAATCTCTGCCATATATTTACTCCCAGGTCAGAAGATGAAGACGACTTCACTGTTCAGGGACCAATCAACAAAGAGCCTGATGAGAAACTCTACCCAGAGAGGTTCAAGAAAGGCGAATCGGGGATAAAAAGATTGTACGTATTTTCTATCACTGAACAAAATCCTGTATTGTTCAATCATATGTAATATCTGTTTATGAGTGATCTGTGCAAAATGTATGCAGGGCTTGTTTTTCCATGGGAATCCGGGAATCCGATTCCCATCAGCACTCCTGCAAAATAATTTACAGGAATCCAACAGATTCCCATAAAATATTACCAATCTGTATAGAAATGATAGCATTGGATTCCCGTGGATTCCCATAGAGCTGGGTTGCGATAATCTATTTGCATTCCTGTCAATTTTGACGAAAAACAAGGCCCGGTATGTGATGTGGAATCTTCAACTAATACTCGTTGACACTAACCATGTTAACATGTCATGTGACACATTTTGATGTCCTATATCCTAAACTGATTACAAACATCTGTCGAATGACATATTCAAAGGGCGAGGATAGACTGACATGAGAAATTGCAATGGCCCATTTCATTGGCTGTAGAGTTGAATACTCCTCTGTAACTTGCACTGATATCACACACAAGGTGGCCCAGCAAGAAAAACCTTATCCACAAAAGCTAGCAGAATATCATCTGTGCTGGGAAGCTAATACCAACACTTCAAATGTGTATTTTACAACTGAATTGAGTTCATATATAGGATAATACATGTACCTTGCAGGAGGGGTCTGCTTTGGCATACATGTATTTGTTACCTTCCTTGTTTTCTCAGAGTGACCTGTACTAAAATCCATTTTGAAATTAGACTTGGACAATTTGAATTTTAGTGCAGAGAAGACCTTAGTAGGAAATATATGTCACATGTACATGTACTTGATATCGAATGTGGATAGTTGGTTGTTGTTTTCTGTTTTCAGCTTTAAAGAGGTGATGGATAAAATCAACCTCTCACTGGAGATGCCTTAAGGGGAGATAACTCTATTAACTTTCAGGTGACCCCTGTTTATAGTGATGTTGTATGGTGATAACAGGGCTTAGACATACTGCATGGATGCAGTTATTTTATGTAATTTCATTTAATATGTTTTGTATGCCTTTATAATTTATCCCTTTCTTTGTATGATATATGCACTTAAAAATATGTCCATGGTAAAACTAAAACTGTTGGTATCTCTGGCTTCATAGAACTGCATTGTTTTTTCACATGCATGTTTATTCACATATCAGTGTTTTCAAGATGCACTCTTACCATGTAAAACTTTTTTCCTTTTCCCGGGCCTATATTGTCATTGTCATCCAGCCTTCCGAAATTGATTTTGTTATATTACATTGATTTTGATTTCTGAGTAATAAGTATATCAGTAAGCAGACGGCATAATATAATATAATATAATATAATTTGTGTTAGAGTTTAATCTGTCATCAACAATCCTTTCTCTTTTTTCCATCACCTGTTTCTATTTTAAAGTGAAATTCAGATGTTACTAAATTCTTGTTTGTGACGTCATGTCAGACAAGATACATGTACCTGGCAGGTAGAGATAAGCAATCCAAATTTGTACAACAGAATTCAGCTCGTTCAGTCAGACATGGGATATCAATTCTATTTTATCGATATTCCAGTCAAACTTTGTTCCTAAGTAACTTCACTTTAACATGTTGATCGTTACATTGTTCAGTAATATGATTTAAATTTTGAAAGTGCTGTTAGTTCGTGCTTTCCCTACCTCGGGGTGATCAATCCCTTGTAAATGTATTCGTAGGCTTTAATTCTTGAAAAGTCTCACCTCAGCCTGTCTTCAGATAATGAAAGTGAAAGATATATTACATATACCCTTAAAATGTTCTTCATTTCAGTTGAGCCAACTTCATGTTGAAGAAATCTTAGAAGTTCCATCCAGAATGTATTCTAATCCTGTTTCTTTCTGGTCTTTTTCAGTTTTAGTTTTCTGTTTAGTGACCCCAAGAAATCCAAGCAGAAACCTGATAGGTCAAGGTCGCGAAGCCAGTTAAGTTCATCATTCCAGAGCCAGAGTCCGACATACGGAGCAGTAAGAAGTGATTTGTCAGAGAATGACTCTATAGATGGGGAACTGAGTAACAGTACAGCACTGATTGAGGCCACCAATTTTAGTGAGTCTCTGCCCTGATCTATCAGCATTCCCTCAGTGTTTGGGCTGCTGTCTATAGTCTATGTGGTAATGTACTGGTCATGGGATGCTGAGACCGTGGAAGGTGTCTACATCCAGAACAGGGGCAGAGAGTGTCATGTTGATCTTTGTGCTGTGAGCTCTCCTGTTCAGTTTTAATATATGCCGGTGAGATTCTACTTTTAATCACATACTTGGTCATGTTTTAATGACCTTCGTGTTTGTGTTGTTTTTGTTGAGTGTACCCAGGTACATGATATATGACACAATCTACATTTATTAGCTGTGCTAACGTATACCCACGATAAGGTCTCCAGTAATTCACTCACTTTTAGACCACCTTCCAACTTAATTGAATACAAATAGTTGGACTGAATGACACTTTGTTTTGGCAACATCTTGAAGAGCAACTCAATTGTCACTAGTTTTGAACAATCAGAGCTGAATATTGTCAGGAATGATTTTGAATCCACTTCTAAAGATAGTTTTGAAGTGACGGATTTATTTGAGACCTTACCATGCTTACCATACTCGTTAAAAAGGAAATGAAATATTTTCCTTTTTGCTACTTGTTAAACTGATCGAGCATCAGAAATTATCTCTCTTTTACACTTAGATCTACTGGTGAACCAAGTCATGTCAGACTATCTGTTACAGAATTGGGGTATTGTATACTGAAACATTTAATTTATAAACCTTGCATCCAAATCTATTGTTTACCAGACATACCATGAAAACACATTTGTACAAGTTCAGTGTCTCTCATATCAGCATATAGGTGTTGGTTAAAATGTCACTCAATGTATGAATTGTCTGTTTATATGCCATTCATGGTGTTGAGAAAAGTGAAGTGATTTTATCTTACAAAATTAGGCCTTTGTACTTACAGGCAAGAACATGAGGTATTTTTAAGAGTGTACCTTTGTTGATACATACAATATGTAGTGAATTGTTCTTCCAGTTTTAATGCCAAAAATGCTTCTCAAAACCTTGGAAACATATACTACAAATCCTCTCAAATAGCACTGAGCATTTGAATAGCACATTCAAAACATGTTCATGTAGATATATTTTTGAATAGCTTGTTGTACGTTTGATTCTCTTTGTTTGTGGTTGAAGCATGTAACTCAGCTAAAGCATTATAAAAAGGAAACATTAATGATATTTTATAGTTCAGCTTTTTGTCCTCATTGAAATTGCTGATATATCATTTGAACTAATCAGCAGTACATAGGCATCATACGGTTCAACAATTTGATGATTGGTGAACTAGCATTCCATAAAGAACGCTTGTGTATTTGTCTCGTCCCCAGACTAAGTGCTGAATATACACTGAATTATGATATAAATAAATTATGATGAAATGAACGGACTTTGAACTGTTATGAAAAAATTCAATATCCTGTATAAGTTTAGAGGAGAAACAATATAAAATGTATTGAGACTAAATTACTCAATTTCAATAAAATGTCAAAACACTAATAACCATGATATCACTGACTTCAGTAACAAATACTGGAAATGGAAAGTGTAAGAAATGATGTACCCCCCCAGTGATGACCTGCATAATACATGTAACTATCTTTATCAGCTGCTTTGATCATGGTGGATGGAATCATACTGAGAGTTATGATAAATTCAAATTTGTACATAGTATATAATTGGCATGAAGTTAAAATTGCCTCATTTATAGGCTGAATGAATGATCAGTAGAGATTCCTGTACCTTTGTTGTATGTTCGTAGATCAAGTTGCACACACAGTTACCATGGTTACCTTGATATAACCTTGATCAGCCAGGCCACAATCTCTCTTCACAATTGTAGATATAGAGAACCTATCAGAAACAGTACACACCAGGTCTATCAGTGTTTCCATACAAAGTTATTCTTGTTCTTTGGTGGTATCTTTGCCACAATTTGGCCATCTTTGTCACCAAGCCATGTACCATTTGATGGAGAATAAAACTGCGAGCTTATCAGTGTTCTAGAGATTAACAATCCAAATTAAGCAGAATTTATCTAAAGTACAGCATCTTTTGAGCGTCATGCAGACAATAGAAAACAAACACACAGTGATTTATTGAATATCTGTTCACCTCAATACTACAGCCGCATCCGGCCAACACTACGACAGGTGTCAAACATCCGGCCAACACTAATGATAGGTGGCAAACATCCGGCCAACACTAACGAAAGGTGGCAAACATCCGGCCAACACTAACGAAAGGTGTCAAACATCTGGCCAACACTAATGATAGGTGTCAAACATCCGGCCAACACTAACGATAGGTGTCAAACATCTGGCCAACACTAATGATAGGTGGCAAACATCCGGCCAACACTAACGAAAGGTGGCAAACATCCGGCCAACACTAACGATAGATGGCAAACATCCGGCCAACACTAACGATAGGTGGCAAACATTTAAATTTATGTGAAAATTATATATTTTCTTATTTTCCAAGTTGATAAAGATACTTTTGCTGATGAGATCTCTGTTTTGTGAAATGTTTGGGTACAGGAGATAGCCATGTTATTCTTGTTCTTTGGTGGTATCTTTGCCACAATTTGGCCATCTTTGTCACCAAGCCATGTACCATTTGATGGAGAATAAAACTGCGAGTTTATCAGTGTTCTAGAGATTAACAATCCAAATTAAGCAGAATTTATCTACAGTACAGCATCTTTTGAGCGTCATGCAGACAATAGAAAACAAACACACAGTGATTTATTGAATATCTGTTCACCTCAATACTACAGCTGCATCCGGCCAACACTACGACAGGTGTCAAACATCCGGCCAACACTAACGATAGGTGGCAAACATCTGGCCAACACTAATGATAGGTGGCAAACATCCGGCCAACACTAACGAAAGGTGGCAAACATCTGGCCAACACTAACGAAAGGTGTCAAACATCTGGCCAACATTAATGATAGGTGTCAAACATCCGGCCAACACTAACGACAGGTGTCAAACATCTGGCCAACACTAATGATAGGTGGCAAACATCCGGCCAACACTAACGAAAGGTGGCAAACATCCGGCCAACACTAACGATAGATGGCAAACATCCGGCCAACACTAACGATAGGTGGCAAACATTTAAATTTATGTGAAAATTATATATTTTCTTATTTTCCAAGTTGATAAAGATATTTTTGCTGGTGAGATCTCTGTTTTGTGAAATGTTTGGATACAGGAGATAGCCATGTT